>PVKE010015058.1:0-34025 GCA_004027555.1 Craseonycteris thonglongyai
GCCCTGTGAGGTTTCACAGATGAGGACACTGATGATCAAAAAAGTTAAGAAATGTACCCCAGATTGTAACAGCTGAAGAGCTGGAGAGCCATGAGTAAAATACAGTCTCCCTTTCCTCCCAATCTTTCATTTAACCATTGTATTTTATTTCTTGGAGCTAATGAAGAAACTGCCATCCCTGTGACGTATTTGGCAACTAATTTACTTTCAGGATCCCCTGGGTATGTGATGAGAAAAACCAAAAGTGAAAGATTATCAACGTTGATTATTTTGTAGGAGTAAAAAGGAAGGTGAACCGAAAAGGGGGAAAGAGACACAGAAGCATGTTGGGCAATGCAGAAAAGAAGAGCCAAGGAGTCATGGAAGAAGGTAATGATGCAGTCTTAAGAAATCAATAATGGCGAGATAAGCAGCAATAAAATGTACTTATGGTGGAGTAATTGTGTTACAAGTTGTAGCAAAGTAGAGTATAGGGGAGCTGTTAACTTTCTCCAGGAAGAAGCTTACTCAGTATTTAGAAAAGGCATAGCAACCTGAAAATGCAGGCCTATAATGAAACTTCATCAATTGTAATTGCTATATCATTGTCATAGTGGCAGTATAATTATAGCATATGTGTAAGTGGTATGGATAAAAACAATTGGGACAATCAAAATATTTATACTGTTGCATAAAGAAAAAGGTGTAACGTCGTGGTAGGCGATTTTGAATTGCCTCTTATTATGGCCTTTGGTTTTGGTTTTGTTTATAGTCAGGGAAGATAACCAACCCTCCATTTAATTTATTTATGAAAAACATCACATTTTTTTTATGACTTTGAGTAAAGGAGCATATCCTTCTTAGAATGTTTGCATTAAAATTTTTATGTACTTTATTCTTTTGTCTAGCTCTGACAAAACAGGACACATCTTCATTAGCCTATGCCGTAGAGCAAGTTGCAAAGCAACAACAATCACAAACATCAGAAATAGAAAAAAGCAAAAAAGTTCTCCTTCATTTGCAGGTAACTGGTTTTATACTATCTTCTAAACGAGTCTTTATTTTCTCTTAACACTATAATAAATAAGTAGCAAAGACGTTATGAAGGATACTTGATTTGAGGTGGCAGTTTTAAACTAAATTTTTTTTTATTGCTTTCTTAATTATTTTATTGTCCCTAAGTGAAATCTATGTGAGTATTCTAGTTTCACGGAACATTTTATACACCCAATATACAAAACTTCAACAGTGTCTTGCAACCATAGTCTGAGCGTATAACAAGGCACTTCCTGGTGCCTTCCCCTCTCTAAACTAGACCCTCGCCTACCTGACCACCATCATATTGGTGCGTGGGTTTAAAGAAAATGAAAGAAACCCATACACCAATAGGAAGGTGGTCAGATTGGCAAGGGTCTAGTTTAGAGAGGTGTCCAGTCTTTTTCCCTCTTGCTTAAACCTGTGCATAAGGCTCATGAGAGGGGAGCAGAAAATTTAGTGTAGCTTCTTTTCTTTTCTTTTTTTTCCCATTGGACCCGCATTCCAGTAGGATGGTGGTCAGATGGGCAAGGCTCTAAGTTAGAGAGGTGAGGATTTAGGAAATACAGTCTTTTTCCCTGTTGCTTAAATTCAGCACACTGTAGTGTTGGTCAGACAGTCATGCAAAGGCCTAGATAAGGTGAACGGATAAAGTAGCACAGTTTCTTTCCATGTTCTTTGGAACTCTCCCATAATTGGGCTTCTTTTCTTCTGCGTCTGCTGTCATCGTGAGAAAGACATGCCTAGTCTGGCACACTGGAAGATAAGATGCCCATGAAGCAAAGCCAAGTCACCCCAGCTGGCCCAGTCGGCCAAACTAAATCATCTTACAGCCAGTCAATCCCCAGACATTTGAGCAAATCAGCCAAGGTCCACATTCAGCCAGTCATGTGAGCAATAAACACGGGTTTTTGTATGTCACTGAAGTTTTGCAATTCTCGCGATACACAACTGATACAAGGAGGAACAGGGTGGGGTGGGGGAGGATTCATCTGATTTTTGGATGTGATGAATTAGAGTTCGCTAGTGGCAGCTGGCTATAGCTCAACAGCCACCTGTGCTCTGTGACTCATCAGCATCTATGTAGCTCAAGAGGTTAAGTCTGGATAGGACTGCCCAAGGGGTGTACACAGGACATGAGGAGGATGTTATGGTGACTGCAGCCTGACGAAAACCTGCCCTCGAAGGAACCCATGAGATTGCACAGGATGCTCAGAGAGAGCTGGGAAGGTCAGCCAAGGGCGGTGGTGGGAAATGAGGTCTTAAAAGCAGGGGGTTAGAGCTGCCAGGTGCCACGAGGGGAAATGGACATACATCTTCATACTCATTCTTCATGAAGAAGCTGAGATTTGGAGAGAGTGATTAAGTTTGCTGTGATCAGATCAACTAGTAACCTTAGCAGTAAGGGTGCTAGATCTTTTCACAACTTTAAAAAACTTGGACAAATACTTGAGTTATGTAACAATGCCAAACGTGCAAACACGGAAAGAAAATGTCCCCAAATCCACTGTGGATATTTTTAACCCAGGGCTTTAACATTTTATCATGGTGTTTCTCTTCAGTATATACTTCTGATGCCCATAAATCTGCTATTAAAATGATTGTAAAGTATCTTTTACATATTAAAATGCTAACACAAATGATAAAATTTTAATATTTAGAATTAGATGAACATTAAAAAGTAAGTATGTATAACTCTAGGCTCTCATGGAGATTATAACATAATCTTGTTAGGTTATTGCATGTTTCCTTCTATTATACATCAATTTTCCTATATCTGATAAATATATTTTTTATGTTGTGATTTTTCCTATATGCCTTATGGATCGAAAAACGACTTTCATGTTGACTACCATGAATTAATAACAGTAATATTGAAATATTTTACAGAATGAACTTCATGAGCTGGAAAAACAAATAGCATCTGTCTCTGCAGAAACTAAAGAAACAGAAAGGCAAATTTATCAGCAAGATACTGCCATGGAGAATAGCAAACTCCAGTGTGAGAAGCTGGACACGCAAATCAAATCCTTACACGCAGAAAATGTAATGCTTCAGTTTGATATAGAAGCAGCCCAAGAAGATTTTGAGGAACGCATGATAAGATATAATGGGTATTATGCAAAAATAAAAGTGCATAAAGATAGTTTGAGGGAGGAAGAAAGCAAATGGTCATTTATGGCTGAACTCCACGAAAAACGAGATCTTGTTAAAAGACTAAGGACAATGAGAGAGGAACTTAGGCAAGATCTCCAGAATCCAGAAGGAAACTGGATAAAACAAGTACAGGTGTGAAATACCACTTCTAAAACCTTTTTCTATGACTTCTGTTTTGCACGTACACTTACTATAAATGCTGGATTTATCACTAACTTCATATAATACCCATAGATGCACTAACGAGATTCAGACCTAAACTATTTTCACAACTTTAAAAAACGTGGACAAGTACTTGAGTTATCTCACAACTATGCCAAATGTGCAAATGCAGAAAGAAGATGTCCCCCAAATCCCCTGTGGATTAAGAATACATTGTCAAATGAAATCACATTAAACAATCTATTTGTTGCAAAAAGTGTGATTCACAAAAATGTTGAAACCCTACCTTCTAGGGCTAGGCTAATGGATCCAGACAATCTTAAGTCACTTTAGTATGGTGCTTAATGTTGTTATACGAACAATGTGAATTAATCATTGTACCTTAAACACCTTTGTTTCTTTTACTAGTTCTTTGAAGACAGTGGGAGACACAAACTTAAAATATCTATCATTTCTTACTAGAGAATGAAAAATTATCCTTCATTCACACTGTTGCCAGGTATTTGGCAATGTAACTATCACTATCCTTTATGTCTTTATTTTCATTTGGATATTTCTGAATTTTCAAATCTAAGGTCTGTTTGGATAATTGTTTTTTACTATTTGTACCATAGAAGTGATATTTTAGTCCTATTTGTCAAATTTAGATATGATGGCTAGTTTTCTTAGGTTATAGAAACAATGAAAGTTTTGGATTTATATTGATCATTATTTAACTTGTATATTTTAAATTTTATAAACATACAGGAAGATATTACAGAGCTAAGGAATAACATTATAACTATAAAAGAATCTATCATTGAAAAATCCTGTTTTCTTGAGGAAGAAAAAAAAACACATGAAAAATTAAGAAAAGAAATAGAGGTAAGTCTTAATTATCTGGATTTCAATTTTTATGGGATAATTTCTTAAATTTATACTACATTCATAATGTCTACAGTTTACTCTAAATTCCCCAAACAGCTAGAGAACATATTCCAAATAATAATAATAATAAGCCCAAATAATTAATAGATAATTAGAGATTACTGTCCCCATTCAAAGATAATCAAATGTGAATGTATTCAGGCAAAACAAGCCCTCACCCCTATTTCAGTCTGGCCTAGAATTCTTCCAGGTCTCATTCTACCAACAACCTGATGCCCCATTAATGGCTAGAAAGCAGAGGCTATGAGTCAAAAAGGACTGTTCCTAGATGACATCAGAGGCGCCTCAAAACAGAGTAACAGCGCATGAAGTCATTGGTATTCTAAACCCCTCTGACTTCATATCTGCACTTGCTGAGTCTAGTTAAAACCCTGATATGCAACATTTGAAGCTGAGATGAAATCAGGGGTGCTACTGAAGACTTCCATAGGCATTATTGTGTAGTTGAATGGAAATGAAAATGGGAAGAACTAGTTAAGGGCAAGTACATCATTTTCACCCTAAGACATTAATTTGGAAAATAAAAAGATGTGTGTCTTCAACTTGCTTGTGATTAACGTGACACAATAAAAGAGCATCTGAGGGATTTGAAGGTAAATACTCTAACCTTTACAAAACATTCCCTTTAAGAAACGCCATGATTTGATCTTATATTTTACTGGTGATATAAAGAAATGGATATTTTCTCCTTCTAGAAATCAAGATTTATTATAAAACAGTAAGTAGTAAAAATAAATGATCAAAATAGGAAATACGATTAATGGAAAAACATAATCGAGATTGGTGCAAACATAATAGGTTAGCCATATACTAATAAATAAAAATAAAGAAAATGTTGAAATAAAATAGAATGCACACCTTATAACTAACCCTTCCAGGAGGATCGAAGGTAATATAGGAGACAAATTTAACCATTTGTGTCAGAGCATTATTTCTTTTAAAAGACACACAGACTGAATAATTAAATATTGATTTTGACTATATCATAAATTTCTAATAATTAAAATGCACCATAACAATAAAGACAAGACTCATTTTTAAGAGAAGGTATTTGTAACATATGAGGGCTGTCCAGAAAGTATCCAGCCATGTAACTGTTCTCATATTGACAGTGGCTGGATTTTTTTCCCAGACAATGTGCGTGCACGTACACACACACGGACTAAGAGATAAGAAAATATTAAACAAGCCAGCAAGAACATTGGGTGAATGGTATGAAAATCTTTTTTTTTTAAATATGAATATCCAAAAAAATAATGGAAAACATAACAAATAAAGGATTGATAATTAAAACCATAATGAGGTCCCATGTTTATCCCATCAGATTATCAATATGGAGCACCTGAAGTACAATATACTATTGATGTGAGTGTAAATTGATGAAAGCATTTTGGAAAGGACTGTGAGATTACCTAATAATTTGTTTATGCTAAAATACTTTACTGAAGTATAACTCTCGTAAGGATAAGTGCACAATTGTAAGGGTTTAACTTGATTAACTCTGACTAATGTATCCATACACCCATGTTACTATCACCAAGATCAAGATAGCAAACTTTCCCATCAGCACCAGAAAGTTCTTCTGTGCCCCTTTACTCCGGCTACCACTGTTCTGATGTTTAGATTTTATTTTTATTGTGTTTTTTTTGACAGACAGAGAGACAGAGAGAAGGGGGAGGGCCCAGAGCAGCCTCCATAGTTGACAGCATTAGTTTTCCATATAGTTTCACTCCACAGGTGGGCACAGGGCTGTGCAGGGCAGGAACTGGGCCAGGAGCCTCCCGCATAGGCCCCGGTAAGAACTGAACTGGGGGCACACCCCAGTTCAGCATGTGGGTCCGCATGGGCCGGGACCAGGATTCGATCCCTGGTCTCCAGGGCTGCAAAGCAAGTGCTTAACCCGCTGAGCCATCCCAGCTTCCCCTGTTCTGATTTTTAAAAGCAGGCTTACCAATAATTCACACACAATTCACCCATTTAAACTGCATAATTAAATGGTTTTTAGTGTATTCACAGATAATTTGTAACCATCACCACAGTCAATTGTAGGCATGTTTACACCTCAGAAAGTAACCCCACGCCTTTTAGCTGTGACCTCTCCATTTGTCTACTGTTATTTACCCACATTTTTGCTCTACCTTATTTTTTTCTTCCTGGTTTTCTAAAATTCCTACTTTTATCATTTCCTTTCTCTTTTGAAAACTTTTAAATTCATTCTTTTAGGATAGGTCTGCTGGGGACAGTCTTACAGCTTTTGTCATATGAGAATGTGTTTTGATTTCCCCTCCATTCCTGAAGGATATTTTTGCTGGATATAGAATTCTGGGTTGACAGTTCTTTCTACAATTGAAAAATATGGTGCTACTTCTTTCTGGTCTCTATGATTTCTAATAAGAAATCTGTCATTAGAATTTGTTTGAAACTACTGGTATAAAGCACTTTAAATTCTATTTGAAACTTCTGTTCTTCAAAAGACAACCTCAAGAAAATGAAAGGACAAGAGTAAAGGAGTAAAAGTATTTTTAATACATATAGCTTAGAAAGGACTAGATCCAGGTCTACAATCATATTATATTTTACATGTAATATATAAAATAATATATATTACACATTATATTATATTGAAAATGTATATTTAAAATTAAAAAATATACTTAAAGATACATATTTAATATATTTTATATATTATGTATTCAAATATATTTTATATGAATATAAAAATATAACATATTTTTATATTAACAATATTTAAATATATAATACATAAATATATAAACATTTAAAATATAATGTACAAAATATATTTAATATATATTAAAATATATGAATCAAATATATTTATATTTTAATATATATTTAATATATATTTAAGTGTAGTTGTCAATTTTTTCACAGTATTATAGTTGAAAAAGTGAAAATGTAAGGCAATAGAGGGTATGTATAATAAGTTATATAACGGCAGGACACGTGCAGCCACACCAATGTGAAGAAATTGGAACTCTCCCACATTGATCAGGAGAATGGAAAAATGGAAAATAGTATGGTAGTTCCTCAAATGGTTAAACATAGAATTACCATATGACCCAGTAATTTTACTTCTAGATCTGTACCCCACAGAACTAAAAACCGGTGTCCACACAAGAAGTTGTACATGAATGTTCATCACAGCATTACTGACCAAAAATTGGAAACAACTTAAATATTCATGAACTGATCAACGGGATAAATAGAATGTAGTGTATCATACAATGGAATATTATTTGGCAATAAATACACCGATTAGACATGTAGCACTGATACGTGCTAAAACATGGATGGCTCTTCAACACATGATGCTAAGTTGAAAAAAGCCAATCACAAAAGACCACATAGTATATAATTCCATTTTAGAAAATGTCCAGAATAGGCAAATCTGTATAAAGAGAACGTAGTTTAAGGGTTTCCCAGTGTGAAGGGTGAGTGTAGGGTGTGGGGAGTCAATGTTAGAGGAAATAAAACCATGGCTCTGAACTAGTAGCTGCTTGATGAGTGGAAGGCACACCATCACAGGTGTTTCTTGGGGTCAAATCCCAGACGCCATCACTTGCTATTCGTAACTGTGGAACCTTGGTCAAATTCCTTAGACTCTGGTTTTTAGTTTCTTTATACAACAATGAGGTAATAATATCCACATCATAGGTGTGACAAGAATTTAATTACATGTAAAAAGCTCTCAGCACGTATCTAACATGTAATAAGTATTGAATAGTTATAATGTTTCTATTTATTATCATTAGTATTTACAGTGAATAATTTCTAATCAAGTGCTTTCCTCTTTAGAGTAGTCCAAATATCCTCTGTGGCTGTTTGCTATTTAGTCTTTGCAAGCCCTGTTGATGTGTATTCTTCTTATAACAGGTACAACATAAGAGATACAGTGCCATTCTTAAGCGTTTGCATTGTCAGGTGAACACTCTTCAGTCAAGTAGAAGACAATGGCGACAGCACATTGAGCAACTAGAAGAAGCTGCAGCTAAACTAAGAAAATGCATTGCAGTGAAAGGTTAACTTGGCCACCGGGCAATGTAGAGCAGAGTAAGCCGACGGAGGTTACAGGGCAGAGAGTACTGAGAAATCCTGTGGATTGTTTTTTTTCAGTTTTTTTTATTTTTTAGTAAAGTTGACCTACAATGTTGTATTTGTTTCGGGTGTACAGCATAGTGATTCTACATTAATCTACCTTAGATGAGCATCCACATTAAGTGTGTCTTAATGACAGATATTTTCTCTTCTTTGATTCAGTCATTGTTTGTTAAAGTGCCTTCCAACACTACAGTTGATAGCAGTAGATAGATGATAGGAATGCTTGCAAAAGAATTGTGGGCAACCCTGAATATTTTTTGTGCATAAAATGTATTGTACTCATGAATGCCTGTTTATAAGTATGCTGCCTTTACTATTTTATGAAGTAAAAATTTAGAAAAGAAACACTTGAATTTACAATGATTTAAATTGTCAAGATATTTAAATAGTTGTGTTTCAAACTTTTTATTAGACTTACTTTTTTTTCACTATGATCTTCACAGTGGTCCATAAATATTCACATTTACAATAAAGTTGTTATATGTTCAATGCCTCAGATATTTTTCTTAAGTTTTCTCTTTCATACACAAAGTAGCAATCATTTTTGTTTGTTATTAGGTAACATATTTTTAGAATGTTACAAAGTATAGATTTTTTTGTCTGTAAATTCTTTATTACTATTCTATGACTAAAATAACATCGTCCAAGGAAAATATACAAGCTCTTAAAAGTGTTAGCCAGCATAAACTAACATGTATTTTTTTTTTTCATTGAAAGGCAAGTGATGTGTCCATGGCAACAAATAAAAATTTAACTTGTCCCTTTTAAGATAAAATTGCCCCTTCTCATTGCTCCATTGAATCAAATTTTTAGGAGCAGAAACAAAAGATTAATTATTGAATATACAGCATAGTGGTTAGACATTTATATATCTTACGAAGTGATTCCCCTAAGAAGTCTAGTATACACCTGGCTGGTACCATCCATGGTTGTTGCAATATTGTTGATTGCATTTCCTAGGGTTTAATTTACAAGCCTGTGACTGTTTTTAACTGCCAATTTGTTCTTAATCCATTCACCTTTTCACCCATACCCCCCAAACCCATCTGGCAAACATCAGTTTGTTCTCTGTATCTATGAGTCTGTTTCAGTTTAGTTTGTCTATTTATTTTGTTTTTTAGATTCCACATATAAGATAATATGGTATTTGTCTTTCTCTGTCTGACTTATTTCACTTAGCACAATACCTTTTAGGTCCATCTTTGTTGCAAATGGTAAGATTTCATTCTTCTTTATGACTGAGTAGGAATACACGACTTTTAAATATTTGCTTTAAGATTTAATGATTTCAAATCAACATCATTAAAATGACATCTCAAGTTCATTTTCTCCTCACATTTCTATGAGCCTGAGATTCAGTAAGATTATAGCTGATACAAAACCTGATATTAATAACTTTGTCATGTCTAACATTAATGGTCTTATTATGAATTAACATAGTTTATTAGGGCTGAAACTTTAAATGGCTTATGCTGTAACACAATCAACTTTGGTCCATGACTCTGAACCACAGCTGTGGATAAAAACAGCACTATGCTCAGCTGAATACAAGGCTGAACCAAACGCGTATTATATGAAAATGTTTAAATGTAATTTGCATATTTAAAAGGCTCTTATAGGGGAAGCCAGGATGGCTCAATGGGTTAAGTGCTCACTTTGCAGCCCTGGGGACCAAGGATCGAATCCCGGCCCCGGCCCGTGCGGAACCATATGCTGAGCTGGGGAGTGCCCCCAGTTCAATTCTCACCGGGGTGAGACCCCGGCCCAGTTCCTGCCCTGTGCAGCCCCGCGCCCACCTGTGGAATGAAACTATGTGGAAAAACCAATGATGTGCAACTATGGAGACGGCTCTGGGCCCTCCCCCTTCTCTCTCTCTCTGTCAATACCAATAAAAATAAAATGTTAAAAGGCTCTTATAGATATACTTCATAATTTCATTTACAGCTCATAAAACTTCTAGTTTATAAACTTTTTAAGTTTATAATAGGTTTCAAAATATTTGTATATAATAGCTAACACTTTGAGCTATCTTTTTGAAAGTTTATTTTTATAGTATATAAAGAAAATAAGTTTAATCTGCTTAAGATAATGCTCTCTGTTTGAGAAAGTGATTTTAAGTGTAGTTTTCTAAAATATCCATGGTAATAATCATGTACCTATTTTCAATTTTGTGACCATTGGAACAAGTAGTTGAAAGAGGAAACCTTTTTCTTCCCATGCTCTTGAAAGTCATTTCAGATGGTGGGCTTTCTGATTGATCAGGAAGAACTCAAACTCCAGGCACCTTCAAGCCTGATCATGTGGCTAGTGGATATGATATTTTGGCGTGGTCACAAACTCGAAAGTTAGAAAATTAAAGTAATTTAATAGATTTCTCTGTAACTTAACCTAGCTTAGAATATGAGCTCTTCTGCTTCCTGGCCTTTCTCACATATGCTTTTGATTTCAAATTCAGTCTCTTTTGAGTAACCACTCAGTTCCTAGTTCTTCTCCTCCTCATTTTCTTGGGAGTAGTCTGAGTTGCAGGTGGACTTCCATTGTTGTGTCATCAGGGGAAGAGTCTTGGTCTGAGGGCTAGTCCCTGACCCCAGCGGCCTGTGCAGGTATCATCCATGCTTCTTGATCTTGAGCACCATCTTTTATCCATGCTGCAGGTGCCTTGGTTTTTCCAGTCACTGTGGTCAGCTTCCTTGTCCAACTGCAAGGCCTCTTCTGGTTAGGCAGACCAGATGTCCCATCTCAATGGGACAGAAAACAATGGTTCTTTCCCACTTCTAATCCTCCATATGCCCGGCCTAGGCTCACTGGGCTAAATGGGAGGTGTCAGTAGGCTGACCAGACGTCCCGTTTTACGCAGGACAGAAGAACAGGACTGTCCCATTTCAAAAGGTATGTCTGGCCAGCCTGCCGACGCCTTGAATTTAGCCCAGTCAGACTTGGCTGACCAGGTGTACCATTTGAAACGGGACAGTACGGTTGTTTTCTGTCCCACTTAGAACAGGACGTCTAGTCGCGTACTTCTGGTCCTATTCCGTTCTTTCTGTAAGCTGTTTTCCTTCGTGGGGGCTGCTATTGTGTTCACGCATTCTTCCTCACTTTTTTGCTTTCTGGTATAAAATGAGTCATTGAGGCCCTTGACGCTTTATGGCTCATTAAAATTTTATCTCAGAATGCTCAGTCTTCTGCAAAAGGAAAGCTATGATTTCAAGAATCTTGTTTCTGCTGCTGAGTGAGTAGATTCAGTAGTTTCAGAAGAACTTGTGATTTTGCAACTGACAATGGTTTGATTTGTTAGTTGCTCCTATTTTCAATATTAAATATTTTTTATTAACTAAGCTGATGATAACTAAAGCTAATGATCGGAAGCTAGAAGTTATATGACTATCTAAAATAACCTATGCTATATTTGTTTATTTGAATTTATAGTGTATTTCTAAGGGAAGAGTTTTGTTTAACTTTCTGATAAATTTATCAGTGTAAGCAGTAGGTCTTCTATATCACGTTAGCTACCATATAACACTTTCTACTAAATGTTACTGAACTATGACTAAAACCAGGCAAAATCAATTGAAACAGGAACTATAATAGCATAATAGATTTACTTAATATATAGCTAAGAATGGGATGCTTCAAATTGCTTTTTCTCTTCTGTAATGTTTCATTTAAATGATGGCTGTAAGAACTGACTCTGGGTGGTGAGCACACAGTGCAACACATAGATGATGTATTATAGATTTGTACAGTTGAAATCTATATAATCTTGCTAACCAATATCACCCCAACAAATTGAATAAATAAAAAAATACAGCTGCTCTAAAAACTATTAAAACTTGCTGAAAATAAAAAATTGATGATGATGGGGAAGCCGGGATGGCTCAGTGGGTTAAGCGCTCACTTTGCAGCGCCGGGGACCCAGGATCAAATCCCGGCCCCGGCCCATGCAGACCCATATGCTGAACTGGGAGCTCCCCCAGTTCAGTTCTCTCTCTGTCTCTGTATCTCTCTCTCTCTCTGTCAAAAACAATTTAAAAAAATAATAATGATGGCAGTGAGATCTAGATCTTGAGAAAAATAAAAAGAGCATATGATTTGCTAAAGACAAAGTTCTGTTTACATAATCCAGTGGAGACAGACATGAAGTAATGAAACTTTCATCTCTTAATTGATGAGATGGTGTATTCCACAAGCAAAACCAGAGCTCATGTGGTAAATAGTTTTAAAAGCCTTTTTATCCCAAAAGCTTCCTGGCAGAACAATCATGTCAAATTGGAATAAAATTACAGATATTTGCCAGTAATTGCTCGGTCACAAGGCACGAAGTAATTTGAAGCAATGATAACACATTGCCAGTCTAAGATACATTTTCAAATATATTTTGTCCAAATGTTTGTCGAGACATATAATCCATGTGCCTACACAGAGCCGCTGGATAGGAGCTGCAAAGTGATCTGCAGATGGTTGTCACTTGTGCTGGGCGGGGAGGAGCCTGGGAGAGGCTAAGCTGTGGACAGGCTGCTGCTAGTGTTGGGCTTGGGCTGCTCAGCAAGAGGCCTGGGGCACACCCAGGCCAGATGCTGCTTGTTTGGGGTTTGTGAGCCTTTGAGAGGTTTTAGGAAACCTGCCGCCTGAGCCGGGAGTGTACGGAAGGGCTACAGGAAGCCGCTGGGGCCGTCTGGAAGTTGGTAGGGCGGGGCCTCAGGGAATCACCAGGGCAGGCCCAACAGCGTTAGCCAGGCTGATGAAGACTCAGACGGCCGGGGCAGGGCCCAACAAAGGACCCGGGCACCTGCCAGAACCTCTGTCTTCAGCCCCTGCCCTGAAGCCAGACAGTTCAATTCCTCCCTGTATGTCCCTGGGGCCTTTTGAGCTGCTGCCCCAGCGCTGGAGTTCAGAGCCAGTGAGTTCATCAGCAAGGATGTCCATGTGGGGTGGGCCCTTCAGGAGCAGCACCTGGGACTGCAGCCGCCTCCGTCTCACTCAGCCACTATCCCTGCGGGTTTTCATGGCCAGAGGTTGTGGGGACTTCTGTCCCTGATGCTGGAAACCTGGGCTGGGAGCTGGGATGAAGCTGGGACCTCTCGCTCCTCGGGAGGGACCTCGGCAGCCAAGATATCCCCCCCAATTGTTCATCGCCAACCCAGGGTGTGGGGCCCGCCCGTTCAGTGTCGCTGGCCCTGCTACCAGTGTCCACATGCCGTCTTCTGTTTGCCCTTATTGTAGGACATCGGGCAGTTCCCAGAGATGCGTGTTCTGTAGTGTAGCTGCGGTTTTGATGTGGTCCTGAGAAGAGGTGAGCACCGTGTTTACCTGCTCCACTATCATGACCGGAACTCAGAACACCTTCATGTAAAATGAAAATAACATTTCTCTGAATAGAATATTATACCTTAATCATAAATGGATTGCATATTTACTACAATGAGGGGCAATTTACCTTTGTTTTCATTATTTCATATGGGTTATACATAATTACGGAGTTTAACTATAATTCTAATATAATTTTTCCTAATGACACACTTTATATTTTTTCTAATTATATCTGTATCCAAATAATTTTCAGAAAAAAGCAGCATTCTGTGTTTATTATATGATTCTTTACCCCACTAAAAATAGTCTCTGTCCTAATCACTTCCAAATATTCCTTACTTTTTCCCTCTAGAATTATAGTATTTCATTAACTGATGGCACAGGAGTTTTGAGCACTTTTCAGAATTTGACATTGGAGGTCCCCTTAACCAGGCTTATTAGGCCTTAGAGAGCGCTCATTTTCTCGTGCAGAGAGAGTTTTTAGCTTTCACTAGGATGTTTCCCAGATACTTTAATTTCTCAGTTTAATACAATTGTGGCTGTTTGAACCAGGGATATTTGAGAAATTATCTACATAGCAAAATGTAAAAGCTCTGATTAACCAATAAACAAACAACCACAGTAACATGGTTTAATATCCTATATACCAAAGGGAAAATGTATATTCTGTGATACTAGCTATTCTCATAGCGAACATGTCACCATTTAGGCAAGTAAGTTTTAAGAATACCAGAGTCCTTGAAATTGTAGGCATTCTTTGAATCTGAATAAATAATGCAGCACTGTTTAAATACGGTGGACATTAGAGTGGAGTGAATAAAAATTAAATGCCAAATATACCTTATTGAATAATGGAGGAATGAGAGCATTGACTTCTTCACATATAAGACGTCTTAGATACCGTCATGTGTGTCTTAAGCCATTGTAAACATTGGCGTCTCTGAGACGTGCAAATTTAATTTGCTTTGAGTACAGTTATAATGCAAATATCAAGAAGTAGTTTCATATATATATATATTCAGTGTTAAAGTGTGAACTATAGGAATAATCCCTTTAAGATGTCTGTTTTGAATTTGGATGAAAGTGACACTGAAGCCAAATGGGGTATCGAGTGAAAACAGTGAGACTGATATTCAACAAATTCATACGGCTGACTGTTCAATAGAAGATTCATATTCAAATGAAGGCAGCCCTACCCAACGTGATGTTCGTAAATGCGCAAGACCTGTATCTGTATCAAGCAGTGATGACTGTGATTCAGGAGATGAAGACTGGCATTGCTAGAAAAAGAAAATATTCCAAATACAAAACCATTCACCCAAGTTGCTGGTGTAAACCCTTTAGTTTTGTGAAGACTGGGAGCAAATCTTATGCCTCTCTGTTTGGAAACTAGTGCTACATAATGATTGTTTTTCAAATGATAACCAGAGAAACGAATAGACACACAAGTCAAAAGATAAAGGACCAGAATTCCAAAAAGCACAAGTGGTTTCCAGTAACAAGTGATGAAATAACTTTTGTTATGTATTATAATGCTGCAAGTACAAAAATCTAAAATAGTTATGTACCTGTTAAAAAGACCAATATTAGAGACACGAATATTTTCAAAGGCTATGCCTTGCAAACATTTCTTGGCTATGTCACTCTTTCTTTATTTTATGGATGAAGAAACTGTAAAAAAGATAGAATATGGAAAGTGTGAAGTATAGTCGATTGCTTGAATAATAGGTTTGAACAATTATCCACTCCAGACGAAGATGTCTCCCTGGACGAGTCACTGAGGACAGTCGAAGGACGGCTGGGCTACATGCAATTTATAGCCACCAAATGTGCCAGATTTGGAATCAAGGTTTACAATGTGAATCCAATACTGGTTGGATATTATAACCACAAATGTTAAGTTGAAAAAAAAAAGTATTTTTTGCTCACATAGAATTTTATTTAATTCATTTACCAAGGCGTTAATGTGCATATGAGCATGAATTCTCTGAATGAATTCAGAGAAAAAGTAGATTACAACACATTCTGAACAATATATTCTAACTGCATTTCTTAAAAAGTGACTATGAGCTGTATTTCAAAGAGCTGGGAATATTGAGCCATGTGCAGTCCAAGTACTGTTTTGTGTGGGCTCAGTACCCCCAGTTTCGCTATGACAGCTCATGTGACGTAAGGTTGAGTTCCCTCACTAGGCGTGGTACTGTCCTATGAAAGATGTGGACCAGGAGACAATACCTGAGGTATAGTCTGATCAGCTGCTTATATACGAGGCCTATTTCACCCCATATTTGGGGCTCAGTTTTCTATTAATGTACCCTAAGTTTATAAGGGCTTTTATAGTAGTCATATCATATTGCTCACTCATATGGAACTCACTCCTCAAACCTGAGAACTTGGTTGGCCTACAAAGGGTTTCATACTCTTGCCTGACCATGGAATCGTTACTAATGGTCATATAATAAAATTTTCTTACTGGCTTATCCTGAAGCTTAGGAAATGGCCCATGGGATATTTGATAAGAACATTTGGTTTAGGATAGTGACTATTGTACATTGAAATCAAACATTGTTCTAAGTAGGAAAATAAGCTTCACTAATATTCCCATAACGTGTATGCTTCCTATAATATCTACAAAAAGAGAAATTGTACTCTTCGAAAGAGTAATCATAAAAGCTAACATTTACGGAGCCTTTACCCTGAGACACTATGAAACATCACAAACAGTCCCATTTTCCAGATGAGAAACATGCCTGCTAAGATCCTTGGGAGTACATGAAGAATTTTGCTTCACCAACTCTTTGGTTAACCAGAAATATGGATGATACAAGAGAAGCAAGGTAGAGACTAGATCCTCTCACTTTAATTTTCCATTTTCAGTATAATGAGCCTATGCAAACAAACCCAGAAGGCGCTGGAGCAGAAAGGGAGACTCTTCATTCAGATCACAGTTCACAAACCAGGGAGCCTTCGGTAGGAACTGAAGTGTGCTCTGCGGAGAGCAAGGAGACGATGCTTTTTACAGGAAAAACTTCCTACTTACAGTTCCCCTGTCAGTCCGTTCCATGTAAGTGAGGTTTCCACACTGAACGGTTTGGATCGGTCAAGTTCAGGTCACAGTCTGTTGGCTGGAGGAGAGCATGGCATTGATGGAACAGGATCTTTGCTGCAGTTGGCTCACGGAGTAAGTGGGCAGAGCATCGTGTGGGAAACTCAGCTCAGCTGCGGGCTCTTCCCATCATCCAGAGTATGTTCAAGGGCAGTACATGGCCACTAGGCTCTGGTTTTGAACTTAGGCCAATGAACCATATTGGGAGCGTGAGTCCATCTGAATAGATAGATTCCTTCTCGAGGTTCACATTCGGTAATTTTCTTCTCAGGGTCTAGGGCTAACAACTTTTAACAGTCATAATCCAAGTAACTTTGTAAATCATTACAATGAACTCATTTAAAAATATATATATATTGATGTTTTAATCAATGACAGCATCACTATCATTAAAATCCAAATTGCTTTGACCAGTGGGGGTTTCTTCAGGTTAGCTTCTCTATCCTTTGGCATAACCCAAACTTTTCATAGTTTATTTGCTTTCAGAAGTGACAAGTTTTCTCAGTCTTATCTTCTGCCTGCTAATTTACCCTGGAGCTCTGACTTATCAGGAAATTGTGGTTAGAGATAGAAAGCTGAGTGCTAAGGATGTTCGTTGACAGTGGCTTGTCTTGCTAGGGCTTTTCAGTGGACAGAGGTAGGAGATACCAGTGTTTTTGGACAAAAACAAAAGTCATAAGTTTACACCGTATTTTCAACTCAAAGATTATATGTTTTACTTAGCATTTTCAACTTTATAGGTGTATTTGTTTCTCTTATGCTGAAATCTTAGTTCCTAAATCACATGAATATGATTTTTTATAAAGTAACAATAAGACAGTTTCTGTGTCAAACACACTTGAACTCTTTTCTTTCTTACTAATTGTGGATTTTTACCTCCGGCTCTCTCGATGTGGCAGTATACGAGTAGTGGTAAATAGAGAAGTTGTAAAAGATAAGTCGGGACTCAAGACATCCGCGGGAAGTCACCGGTGCTTTGTTGGTTCATTTAAAAACTAAACATCTCGTATCGCAAGTGGAGTGCTAATATTTATTGAACACCTAAGAAATGTTAGATATTTGCTAGGGCACCACGCAAATATGTACCTTGATTTAATTAAATATTCCAAGGTTCTGGATCATTTATTCAACCGTCATACAACCACCAACTGCATCTCCCTGCAAAACAATGTGCAGTGTGTGTCCTTTCTCTCCTTTATCCTACACCCTTTTGTCCGTTGTGTCAGTAAGACATGAATTGGTGCCGTAATGCTAGATGGGGAAGTACAATGAAGCGGCCACTGTGTCTCACACATCTGCAGAGGGACGGACAACGTGAGCTGTCTTTGGGATGATGGACAGGTTTTTGATGGAAAGAAAGGAAAGGGCTGGCAATTTCAAACCACAGCCGAGCTGCTGCATGCAGAAATAAGGTCTAACTGGGGGACGAGCCGACGAGAATGTCTGAGTCAGAGACACTGTCATTCAGAGGCTGGATGAGGCGGGGAGGGGTGCTTGGTGGAGGGAGAAAAGAAACATGTCTGAGAGCCTGCACCGTTGGTTCATCTGCGGGCTTGTTTTAGAACTGGCACCATAGCGGTGCCATGGTTCTTGATGCAGGGGTATCTGAGGATTATTATCTGTAATAATTCCACCATATTTTCAAAACATGAAGGCTGCAAACATTCGTGTTCTGTGTCATCATTAAAGGAAGTCCCTCTCTCACAAGCAGCCCTGCACCGACCGCCCCATTGGTCCAAGGTGAACTGGAAACTAACTTTGGAGCAAGCCGCAAGGCCTTCAACAACAACAACCTATACTCCCCCCCTCCTTTTTAAGTCTTAAAATATACTGCATAATTGCGAAGAGATAGAAATTTAAAATATTTTATTTGCCTCTTAAAACCAAAACCTGTCTTCATAAGTTTTTATTGTTTTTACTCTTACAGCAGTAACGGGCTGATGCCGTTGTATCGTGCCGGTGGAAAGTAAAAGGAAATGGCCTGGTAAGTTTTACTTTGACATATGCTTGAACAAAACCTGTGGGAACATGTCCTACGACCCCCGAACCGACAGTGGATCAGAGACAACAGTGGTCCGGCTGAACCAGAAAGTCCTGGTTGGTTCACGAGCTGTTAAGGTGTAAGGGTCTTACTTTAGGTCAGAGGTGTCCAACCTTGTGGCTTCCCGGGGCCACACTGGAAGAAGAATTGTCTTGGACCACACATAAAATGTGTGGTCACACTCACAATAGCTGATGAGCTAAAAAAAGGAAAGAGCAGAGGCCTATTTTCTTGGTCTTTGTTGTTCGTAGGTCTGTCAAATGTAGACTGTTTCAGATTGTATTTGCAGGTTATTTAAACCCCCACCCTCACACCCCACCAGGGAACTCTAGTCTGCACCATTGTCTAGTGGGATGCCTTCAACTGACCCCTTACCGTCCCCTGCAGTGCCCGCCCTCTAGGGACAGCCCACATTCTCTTTCTGCTGAGGACCCTCCACTCCCAACAGGCAACCTCTCCAGCTGACTCAAACCCAGCTCCCCTGTGGAGCCCACCTGGTGACACGCAAAATCTCAGAGCAACGACACATTTGGGGGTGGGGGAGTTTTCCGAGAGAGGCAGAGTTTACATTTTCCTCCAAGCGGGAACCATGGGAAGGAAGTCCAGAGTCAAAAACTAAGTTGTGTCATAGAGGATAGATGGATATTTCTTGCACGTTGATGTTTGTAGCTTAAGAGGCATCCCTGCCCAAACAGTAAGCCCACTCGATGCAGGCTGCCCCTGGAATTGTGTGAGATAGGCTCATTGCAATACATGTCCTTGGATTTCCTTGGAATAGTTGCTGAGGAGAAGTCAATTGCCATTAGTCTATTGAAGGCTGAAGGAACAGTTTACTTTCTAACTTTCTAATCAGCTTGTAACCATAGAAACTATGGTATCCAATGAGCAGTACCTTCTAGTTTCTCACTCAAGGGTTTAGTCGTCTGCAGATAGAGCGACATGGAGAGATTTCTTCCCCTCCTCGTCTCCCCTAGTCCTCTCTCTTCATTTGTCAATTGATCAGTAGTAGTTCAAGATCCTGAAGTCATTGTCACAAAGTTGCCTCCTGTTCACCATCTATTTTCTAGGTTTTATCTTGTCCTTGTGACAGCAGATCAACATGTTTTGACAGTTTTCTATTGATCTTCCCTATTAATTTTCAAGATAGTTAACAGGAAAGGCCTTTACTCTGTGTTGGGGGAAAGAATCTGTTACCTGTCGATAATAATAACAGTTCTAAAAGAATGAAATCTCATCCTTAAAAATCCATGATGCTCCTGTGTCACTAGAGTCCACTTTATAGCTAAAGAACTATGATGTGTTGCTGGGGCAAGTTTGACATGCTTAGTTCATGGCAAAAAGAGACCAAAGAAAATAAACCTACAAGCCGGGTCTGCCAGTCAAGAAGAGGACAGTGTGGTCGAGGGTCTCTCAGAAATCACACATCTATGTACTCGGCCTCTCACGCTGGCTTTCGGACTTGTCAAATCTTTTTGATTTTTCAGTTATATGTGTCTGAATCCTTAGAAAGGTAACAACACCTAAAACTAGCAAGTCTGTTAAAATCTCACAAAAGAAACAAGGGGCAAGGAAGGTGAACTAGAAACAAATGGATGTTCTCAGCTCTCAGCACAGAATACGTTTTTTGGGAGGACGACATGGTTTGATGGCAATTTCAAGTCAGTGGGTCAATATTGCTTTGCTAGGGCTCATCCCTCAATTGGTTATAAGTCCTTTTACAGTAATCCTCAAATTCCCTAAACACCCCTCAGTGCCTGTTTAGCAAAATTGGCAGATAAAAACTCCCATTCTTTAAATGTGTTCAAAATCACATTTTATAAACTAATTGAGTATTTCAGATCAGCTAATTTCCCCGACAAAATAAATGTTAGACATGCATATTTTATGCCACCCTCATGCCCATTGATTACTGACGGAAATATTAGGGGTCCAGTCGTGTGGCATGTGAACAAAACACTTTTAAATGGACGGAGGAAGGCATTTTATCCTGATGGGAATCATTTTATTTTAGCAAAATCTGTTACACACACATATTTATGCGTCATTCACACATCCCCTAGACACTTATGTGCTATGAAAAACATAGCAGTGGGCTGGGAAATACCCCATGCGATTGCATTCGGTGGTACTTCACGTCTAAAATCCTGGGAACTGTGCAGTGAGAGGGCAGTGAACGGGGTTCGATAGCTGGCAGCGCCATCTACTGGGCAGCAGATTTGCATGGGAAGCATATTTCTAAATCCCGCTCCTCAAAGCAGATTTCGTCTCTGGACCCCTTCATTTCTCCAACCTTAAAGGGTGAGAGAGATCCTTGGGAAGAGAGGACATCGCTGACGATTCCCAAGGTCTTGTCTTACCAGAGCCTTTCATGTCATACCAATTTCTAATTCCTGTATCAGCTAGGTCTATTGTAAACCCATTCAGGGAATCCCAAGACTTGAGACCTTTAAATTACCTGAGGGCTCTTGTTACCCCCATAAATTGATGCAAGCAGGGTGGGGCTCCCGGGGGAGGCACCACGGGGAAGGCCGTAGCACTCACAGGGCAGTGGGGAGACGGGCATGCTGTCCCTGCATGGTTTCCAGAGGACCACGTGTGCAGGGTGGTCTTGGAGTTGTCCTGGAGCTGCTGGCCACCACGCCTGGCTGTGCAGGGCACGGCCTGGGGAGTCACTGAGGGGGCACCCTGCCATGGGCAGCTTCTACAAGTGCCCCCGCTGGGGCGGAGGGGTGAGTGGACAGTATTCCAGCACAATCCTCCCAGCAGGTGCCTCCCATGGCTGGCTGGGAGCTGCAGAGAGAAGCGTCCCCAGGTTCTAGACAGTGGTTGCCACTGTGCATAAGAGTTAAATGAAGACGCCTGGGCCCCAGACGCAGCGTGTCTCAGGTTCAGGCCAGGAACCAGCATCTTTCACAAGTTTGCAGGTGACCCTGTCACAGGTGGGCCGGGTGTCCCAGGGCGTGGACACGAGCCACCCTGTGCAGGGTTTGTCATGTGCACAGGTAGGGAAGTCCCGCCCCTTCTTTACCACCATGTGGGAAGCACACAAGCAGCATCTGTATGCGCCACGGAGGTCGTGGCCTCCCACGAGAAAGACGTCCCTCTTTTCTTCCTCTTCTTTGCAAACGAGGAAATCCGCTCGCCTCTCTGGTGGATCAGGCTGAGAGAGGATAGACAGCTGTCAGCTGAGGTGGATTATTTCACAAACCCGTTGGAGGTGCCGCTTCCATGTAGTGTAACTTCATTTTGTAGAAAGGTTTTTATTCTTTTAATATCCAGATAGATTTCCATGGAGGCAATTATTTTGTTTTTTATTAACGGTTTCTTTTAGTCTCAGTAATAACGTGGCTTAGAATGTAGTCGTAAAGAAGCAAACACAGCCATTCTTGAAATGTCTTGAAGTCTTCATGACCTGTAAGGAAGGTCTGTTCGTATCTACGTTGTGTGTACATGTTGGGTGTACCCAGCAGTTATCTGCAAAACCTCCAACACAGAGACAATAAAAGCCCAGTAGGCGTCGCTGTTTCCTACTTTTTTACACACTAATTCCCTGAGAAAGCATTCCCTTCATCCCCAAACCTATTTGTTTAGACACTAATATAAATCCAGCATCCGCTTTTAAAAAGCATTACTTACAAGGAGCCCAATCATTATGCCCTTTCCCAAGCCCACGTTGAGTAACTCTCACAATTTATTCAATAGCAAAGTACTTGCGGATGATCCATCTTGTCGGAGAGGAGAAAGCACTGAACTTGGCCCTTCTCTTCAGGGCCGCGAGGCAGCTGCATGGCCCGTCCCGTCAGCCTCCACACTCCCGGCAATGCTCCCGCTTCCAAAACCACGTAGGTTACCAATCCAGGTCAGGCCCGCGCTGCCCTGGTGTTTAAATCTAATTATGTTTGTATTGGGATTATACTGAGCTGTTCACCAGCATCTTTCTTCCCCAAACATTATACATAATACATTTATGAACAAATACTATATTGTGTGTTGGGACGTGAGAAAGCACGAACATGTAACTGACTGATGTGGGGATCAGAAGGCCACTGGTATGGGCTTTGGGGGTCCCGTCTCAGCTCTCATCATATGGCCCTGAGTCCACGAGGCGACTTTTCTGTACATCAATGCCTACTCCATAGGGACATTATGAAAAGGACACTAGGCCATGTCAGCCTCCAGCACAATGCACGATCCATAGTAGGTACTCAAGTAGCAGCGTTGGCTGTGTTTATCCAATTCATCGCCTAGCATCAGGCATGCCCATGTACACAGAACTTTCTTCAAGAACTTTGGAAATCAAATTCCATAACCTCCATTAGCAACATATTTCACCCTCACTCTCCTCCAGCGTAAGTGATGCTAAAATTATTGGGTTTTCTCATCATTAGCATCAAACCTGTGTTTTTCAGCTTTGGGGGCTTTGGAGACCGATGGGGGCAGTTCAGCAAGCGCCGTTCACTGCTGAAGGGTACAGCAGCCGTACCCTGTAATCTGCTGCTCAGCTGCCAGATTCAATGCAGCGAGGCGAGCCCACGCCGACGTGTCGCGCACAGCAGCTACTTTTCACGTCTTGGTTTAAGATTATGAAAATTACATATTGTCTACAAAACCTAGTATTTGTAGTTAGTGATACTTTTCCAACACCAGGGCACTAACTACATCTAAGGGCCAAGATAGCCTACTATGAATTAAAATTTGTTATCTGTCGGCATTTGATTTGATTAAAATTCAGAAACCAAGTAGAAAGAGATGAACAAAATGAACTGGAATAGTCAGAAGGAGAGAGACAAACAAACAAACAAACAAACAAACAACCCTCAGAAACAACCAGTAATGAGAAAAGGAGGAGAGATCACCCTACCAGCAAACTGAATTTTCTATATTTATCCATGTGTCTTTGCTTCACTTGGCTGTCAATTTTAATTGGTTTGCAACATGCTGTGGTTCTAATGTATTCAGAATTTCAATTGTTATTTCTGCCACCTATTGCAGGATCCCGAAAGCAGTCGATTCCTAGTGAATAATAAGAGTTTCTCTCATTATAGAAACACACAGCTTATACAAATTCACTGTTAGTTTTCATACCTGGTGGACACAACTGTTGAGAAGGGTAGAGAATGGGAAGCTGCCTCCCTCACAGGTCATATTTACTTTACTGAGAGCCGGGATGATTCATCCAGGGTGGCCCACTGCCAGCTAAGATTAGAAAGGTTAAAGCCAAGGCATTGTGTGTACCCAACGTCAGCCGTTCACCGCTGACGCTCACGACTTTGCCATGCGATTGTTTCTTGGATGCCAGGACTATTTTTAAAAAGGAAAGGACCCTGCCCAGCTTGTATACAGGTAAGTCTGTAAGTACATATCTCTATATATTAATAAAACTCGATAGCTTTAAAATTTGAGAGGCCACGTGTCATACTGAAAAAGCTCACAGGCCTTGGAGAGAGACAGGTAGCGTTCCAGATAGACTCTAGCGTTTATTAGCGTTCTGACCTTGGGAACTCGTTTAACTTTTCTGAAGCCGAAGTTTGTCATCCAGAAAAAAAGAGGATTATAATGCGAGCCCCACAGGAAGTGGCTGATACATTTTTTTCACAATGCTTGCCATGTAGGAGATGCTCAATATTTGATTAAAAATTAACTCAGAGCATCAGTGAGCCCTTAGACAACTTCTGGGTTTGAAATAACATGAAATAATATGAAAATCTGGGTTTGCAATAACAAACAGTGAGTGGCTGGTAATTATTCATAAACACAATTGTGAGAGAAATAACAACAGAATCTCCTTAAAGACCATGGATTCTTAGTACATTTAAGTTTTAACAAAAAATAACATTGTAGAAAACATTATTAAGTACAGTGAAATACGAGGGCTGTCCAGAAAGTATGTAACCATTCTCATTATACTGACAATGGCTGGATTTTTTTTCTGGAAGGCCCTGTATACTGTAGAACACCAAAGGACAAAGCATTTATATTGCTTTTAGGCCATTCATTTGTTCACTCCTCTTAGTAAAAAAACAAAATAACAAAAACAAAGAAAAACCCTACTTGAATAAAACTAACGGATATTTTTCTTTGCTTTGCTTTAAATAGGACTGTTTGATATTTACCCATTCAGATTTGTTAATTTACCGAGTGTCAATATGTCTGTGTGTATATATTCTTTTGCCCTGTTCAGAGATGTTAGTTAATACGTGCGTAATTACTACACGGAAATTAAAGATGAAGCACAGTAAATAAGATGACTTAAGAGTCGTGAAGTTGGTCTTTATTTTCCTCCATCATTTTCTCTGAATGTCTCTCAGACTTCTTATTTGATATGGAAAGTTGTAAAAGTACTTAAACCCTCAGATCGTTTGTGGAAGGGATAATAAAAATGAACTGCCAAATGTGGAGACTGAATGCATTCATGAATCCAAGGTTGTGTATGCCATAATTATTCAAAATGTTATGAGAATATATTATCAGAAGGTTTTTGTCTTAAAATAGATTTCCTTCCAAGAGAGATAGTGTGATTGATTGACTGATTTTTTTTTTTTCCTGGAAAATAAGAAACTGAACTGCAGACATGATGTTAGCTGTAAGTCAACCATACCTGTGTTTGAGAGAGGTTGTTTGGATGAGAAAGAGTTGGAAGTCTCTTGACTTGATTATGATTCTAAGAAATCAGACTGAGTACGTTTAACCACTGACCTGCACGATAAACCATTTTGAAAAGATAATTAGCCAAAATGCTACTAAAAGACTAAAATATGTCTGCGAACTGATAGCAGACAGAAAAAATATGTTGAAGATGTTGCTTTGGTCCCTAAGCTAGTGCACATACCCAACATGTGCATTGTTCTTTGATTCTGGCAACTGCAGGAGTTGTAGGACAACCAATAGTGAGCAACGCCTTCAGCTCCAACCTCGTCTCCGCGTGGGTGGTAAGATTGCTGTTTCCTGCCGCATCCAGGATAGCAGCCCCTGAGAAACGCACAGTCATTCTCATACCCTTCCCTTCATGCCTGTCCACCAGTCCCCAACTCTGTGGTTACACAATCCAGCTGGCGTGCCCAACGCTTTTCAAAGCTCATTATAGCACACAAACATCTCGGAACTCATGTGCCATGAGCACGCACAGAGGACATTAGTAGCAGGCTCTCAGTTGCCAGCCATGTGTGTTCGGGTGTTAGCATCTGATTTCTGGACGAGCCACGTTTTAGCAGCAAACACCTCACTGGTTTGCCTGAAGAAACGAAAGGGTCAGCGCGACCTTTGTAAGGCGCTTCCACTTACTCCGGGTTGCAGGGTCTCGTTGAGTCTAACAGGAAAGTGGCTATGTGCTGAGCTACTGGACAGGGGCAGCAGCTTCTTGGGAGAATGCTACGACTGGAGTGATATTGCACGTTGGCATGGCAGGTCTCGCTGCAGGAAACAGAACATCAGCCAGATGCAATGGTTCTCATGGGCTGTGTAGCGGTCGAGATGGCAAGAATACCAGGCCTGGCCTTGCATTCAATAATTAGTTCTTGAGCCCTGCTGACAGGATAGCTATACAATGAATGAATGAATGAAACAACTATATAGTAAGCACTAGCTCTGGGCCAGGGTCCGAGAGAAGTGCTGAGATCCAAAGGAAAGGGAATAGATTGGCCCGGTCCCAGAGCTGTCAGGGCTCTGACGTTGTTACGATGTCCAGGCGGTGTCTGTTGAGACGAGTGCTAGGCAGAGCTTGCCCACGTTTGGATGCCTCTCTGGCTGAGCCTGGGGAGGGGCCCCGGACAGGCGTTTAACCTCCTAGTCTCCCTTTCTGCTTCCTTACGAGGAGGCTAACAGTGAAGCTGCCCTATCCGGCCACCCACAGTGTCACAGTGATGGACAAATGAGATGATCAATACGAGAGTGCTTTGAAAATTGCAAAGTACCTATTTTATTTTCAACTAGCGATAGCCAGAAATAATGATGTCCACCTATTCACCTCACATGGCTGCTGCTGCTGCTTCTTGGCAGTTCTTGCACAACAATGCCCTCGCCCTGGTTTACAAATAGAATTAGACAAGTTTCTGCCCCAGGATTCTCAGCGACACAGACATGTGTGATAAAAAGGTGGGGTAACACCTGAGGCGGACAATAGTGTGTGGTGGTGATGAATACCTCCATGAACGGCCTATGCATTTCTTAGATGAAAAGGGCTATGGGTATTTTACTTAGTACTTAGGATGTTTGCTTACTGTGCAAAAATAACTGATACGAGGGCTGTCCTGAAAGTATCCATCCATGCAATAGGAAAAATAGACATATTGATGGCTGGATTCCTGCTGGACAGCCCTTGTATAATGTAAAACAAGAAGAAAGGTACCGGTGGAATGAAAAAGAATGGAAGTTAAGTAAAGAGAAGGGTATAAATAACACAAGGAGCGATCGACTCCCACAAAATATACTGAACAGATTAAATTCCGTATATGCAGAAGGTGACTATACACTTTACACTAAGTGGAATCCGTGATGGGGGAAACATTCGTGTTGGCATGAGATGAACAGTGACTCAGTTTGCAAGTGGATTCTGTATTTTACTCTAAAAAGTATGCCAAGTATTTCAACTCCTGGTTGATTGTGATACTTTATTTAGCTCTGAAGATATTTATATTTTTAAATAGTAACAACTGGAGGAAACACCCCTCCCCAAATATTATTGCACTTATACAAAGCCTTAGATTTCACAAAATTTTTAGGTGAGTAATGTCATCTTTGTAATAACTTTGTGAGAGAGGCATCGTCACCTCGAATGTAGAGAGGAAAACGCTGGACAGGAGTTGGTAAAATAATTTCCTCAAAGGAAGACAGTTAAGTGGGAGACCCATGGCTTGCACCCAGGTTTTCTAATGCCAAGATGTGTTTTCCATCTTCACATAAATGCATCGACGATCTAAAATAAAGCACCAGTGAGCTGGGCTGACCAAAGAAAGGAACCTGGAAAATAAATTGAAAGGCAAATTCAAAGCACGGACTGCACTGGAAACCATTTTTCCTCAGACCTTCTCCTCTTGTTCCAGCTCTAGATTGTACAAGCCAGTCCCACTGATTTCCAGCGTGATGCAGTCATTAGAAGGATTTTGTGAAAAGGTCATTCTGGGCAAACAATGCCTTCCGAAGGGATGTTCCTGTGACAGTTTCATTGTGGATCGTGGTCCTGCATGTGTGTAGTCTACCTGAGTTCAGAGTATTGTTGTTCTGCTCAAAACAGAGACTGAGGTGAGAAGTTCAAGAGAGGAAGTTGGATGGGGAGGCACACATAACATGTAGACTAGCGTGTTTAGCATATTCCTCCCCCACCCCACTCACCCCAATAAGAATATTTTATCACTAGATCTTTACCACCATAAGAACATTATCATGTTTCCTCTCTCTTAGACGACTGTCTCCATTCTAGAAATCTAGCATGGAGATTGTCTCACTAAAACAGCTCCTACAGGCCGATTTTTATTCCTTTTCATTTTTTTCTTCTATCGTTATCATGGAATAAAACTATCAAAATGTATGACAATAACATCCTACTCTGCATTTCCTGTTCTGTGGTGTCAGAATTATCTGACTAGAGGAGTATTTTATTGATCAACAGGGTCTGGCTTTAGGAAATATTATGTCTAATTAGATCTAGTCATAAAGAGTTCTGAAAGGACGATTCCCCCATCTTTCTTATGGACTCAGTTTGGAAACCATCATTTGCTTTTTCAGAAAATTCTTCTCTATCTCTTGATGAAATCCCTTTTAAGTAACAGTTAAAAAAATATAAATATATAGACTGAATCTTTGCATCTAAAAACTTGACTCTAGGACTATCTTAAATACGGAAAAGAACTTGAGTTCATTTATTTCCAAAAACATGTGTTGTGATTTTTACAATAGGAAATGTATAGAATGTTTCCTGCTGGGTCACACAGGATGCAGCCTCTTGGTGACATCCTCACAGTCGGAGGCTTGGTTTTTAGTTTTTCAGTTTCAAAGACAATGTGGGACTTGTCTGGCCCTGAGGAATGGATCTGTGCTAGCTGAAATCACAGGAAACTGATTGAAAAGGACAGACATGTGGTGTGACAGGAGGGGTGGGAAGGTGATCGGGAAGGAGGGAAGACAGTATGTACCTCTTCTGCTGGGATGTTCTTGTTTAGATGTCACTGCATCTGAAAAACCGAATTCCAATAATATTTTTATTTATTCAGAATACAACCTAGACATAGACATGGGAAGGAAGGAAGAAGAGTCTGTTTGTAGTGAAAAAATGGATGTTCCCAATTCTACCCAGTAGAGTTCTCTTTGAGCAGAGAAGAATCCACAACCAATCACACTGGGAGAAACAAGAAGAGAGGGCGGGCTGACATTTAAAGAAATATAAAGGAAGCAGATAGGTGAATTCAAAAGGCCATTTGGTGGAAGAAGATGGTTCGTTAGGGTTCTCCAGGGAAAAGAACAATAGGCACACAGCGGACCTTTGAACAACACAGGTTTGAAATGCATGGGTGCACTTGCGTGTGGAATTTTTCAATTAATGTAGAGTTAGGCCTCTGTATCCACAGATTTCACATCTGTGGATTCAACCAATTGCACATCAAACACAGTCTATTTGATCTAAGGTTGGGAATCCATGGATCGAATTTGGCAGATGGTCCACTTAAGTTATACATAACCTCTGTGATGTTCAACACACACACATTTGCACACATACACACACACACACACACACACACATATATATAACACAGTTGACCTATATATAAAGGCATTGGCTGACATGAATATGAAGCTCCACGAGCTTGAGAGCTGGAGGCCTAGGAAACGCGGTGATGTAGCTCCAGTTGGAGCCCAAAGGCCTGAGAACCAGGACAAATGGTCTCATGCAGAGAGGGAATTCGCTCTTCCTCCCCTTTTTTCAAGTCCTCAGCCGATCGGAGCAGGCCCACCTAGAGTAGAAAGGCCATCAGCTTTACTCAGTCTACAGATTCAAATACTAATCTCATCCAGAAACGGCCTCACAGACACATCCAGAAATCACGTCTAACCAAGGACCTGGGGACTCCACGGACAAGTCGAGTGGACACATAAAAGTAACCATCCCAGAGGGTAAATTCTGCACACTCCCGGTATCCGCTAGGGGCACGTCGTCATGAAGGAAGGAGAAAATGCTTAGTATTGATTGTCTCATTTAATCTTCATAAATAGCCCTAAGAGGCAGGTACAGTGATGCCTTAGAATTCGAACTTAATCCGGCCCAGAACCCCGTTTGAGTTCCAAAACGTTCGAGTTCCAAGACAAGTCAGTACGTCCCATGCGAACATGTTGGCGTTCGGATTCCAAAGCAAAGTTCAGATTCTGAGGCAAAATTTGCTTGTTTTTTTTTTGTTCAGATTCCAAGTTTTTCGAGTTTTGAGGTGTTGGGATTCCAAGGTATCACTGTATTAAATTATTCCTACTTTCAGATCAGGTAACTGAGGTCTCTAAGCTGAAAGGTTAAAAAACTTACCCAAGTTCACTGAAAGATCAATTGATCCGTGATTCAAATCCAGCTCAATCTGATCTTAAATCTCACCATATTTTCACTTTTTCTGTGCTCTCTGTTTTACTAGTAAATATCAATATTTATTCTAGTGATCCTGATTTCTGAAGTTTAGGTTAAAGTATATACAACATACTATATTTTAGCACAACAGCCATAATCATTACATTAAAAAAAATTTCTTCTTAGTTATTCTGGTCTAATACAGCTTTGTTGTATCAATTTAAAGGCTGATTTTTGAGAACGAGTTCAAAGGGAGTGAAAGTGGACAGCATCCATCTCTTTAAACTTCCACCAAGTCAAGTATTGCTTATGAGGGCGTTGGGGATAGTCCATAGCTACTCAACCCTCATGAACTTGATTCTGGGCCGACCGACTTCATTCTGTCTCCCAGCTGCAAGCTGTCTGTTTCTGCCTTCTCCTCACCTTTCAGATTCAATGCTCTAAATTTGCAACCTCTTCATGAAGACTTTGGTATCTCTTTGGACCCAAGGCTACTTCTCGGCCCAAGGTGGACCTACCAGAGAAACCTGAAATACCTAACAACGGGAAAGAAGAAAGGTAAGAGTTCCTGTGTAATAAGAGGACCCCTTTCTAGTTGCTGAAATTCTCTGATTTGCTAAAACAGTGGCTCTCTCCTTTGATTAATGCCAGAGACGTTGCTATCAATTCTCCAAAGCTTTTTAATGCATATTGTTATGCCAAGTACTGTAAACAATTCCCGAGATTATAGCTTCTCACATATGTTGCATTTTATTATCTCATTATTTTCTTATATGAGTTCCATGTAGAGGATGCTAACTTACTTACTTAAAACTTTCATAATTCACTGTGTAGCGTGGATATTCTTCAGAGAACCACTATAGATAATTAATCTCACCCCCCCCCCCCCCCAATCCTACCATCAATTATTTAACTTTCATTTTAAAAACAGCACCAGCGTCTCTCATAGATTTGCAGAACGGGGTAGGCTGCGTTGGGGCTGTTTTTACTTCGGAACCAGTAACCCTCTGGACAAAGAGCAAATTGGCAAAGTTATCAACATTGTGATGGGTGTCATTAATAACGACAGCTTCCTGGGTGAAATAGTGAGCATGCTCATTTGCAAATGTAGGAAATTTTGTTGGGAGTTATAGCCGGCATTTGCATTGTTAAGCACTGTTTTTGGACTCTTAAAAGCAAAATAAAACAAACTTCCCCCAATATTTCCCCGCAGCGATTGACATAAAACATGAACTCGAATAATTCACCTCCAGGCGAACCTTCTGCAGAACCAGTAGACTCCAGTGCACATACTCTGGTTACTTATTGAAACCAAGACTCTTTTCTGCTCCATCATGGAATGCGGTCCCAGGTCCAAGGGCGGAGCGGGCCTGTCTTGGGGGTGGAGGTTAAGTAATGCAAAGCATCCACAGAATGGCCAGAGGCCAAGGACCATGGCTTGTGACTGCAGAACATGCGGGCTGAAGGTGAGATTGTTTTAAAATGTGCTCATTGTTAGAAGTGGTCAGAGTGGGGAAGCGAAAAGGACAGGCTCAAAGGACTTGCTGAGCAAAATGCCCATCTTGAAAAGAAAACGTACGAATGGAAAAAGAAAAACGTTTGTTGAACCTTTTTGTAAAAGTGTTTTAAGTGTATTATTATTTTTTTTAAATGCTAGCATTTAATGGCGGAACTTTGGTTTGAATGACATTTTAAAAAATATAAATAAATAGGGGAAGCCGGGATGACTCAGCGGGTTAAGTGCTCACTTTGCAGCCCTGGGGACCGAGGATCGAATCTTGGCCCTGGCCCGTGTGGACCCATATGCTGGGCTGGGGAGTGCCCCAAGTTCAGTTCTCACCAGGGTGAGACCCCGGCCCAGTTCCTGCCCTGTGCAGCCCCGCGCCCACCTGTGGAATGAAACTATGTGGAAAAACCAACGATGTACAACTGTGTAGACTGCTCTGGGCCCTCCCCCTTCTCTCTGTCTCTGTCTATCTCTCTATCAAAAATAATAAAACTAAATCTTTAAAAAGAAAAAAATAAATAAGTAAAACCTACACATAAAAAACATCTGGAAGGGTATATACCAAAATAGTAAAGCTGGTTGGTCCCTGAGAGGTGATGTGACCATAAGTTTTTCTTCTGTATACATTTCTGTATTGCCTGAACCCCTAACCCCCCATGAACCTACACATTGCTTTTACAAGTAAGGGGGAGAAAACAGTGAACCAGTTTTGTTTAAAATAAAGAAATTTTAAGGTGGGTATTCGTCTGTAAAATAAATGTTTAACTAGCTAAATGAGCAAGGCAAGGACACCATTAGGATGGCAGAATCTGTATGATGAAAAAAAACTGACTAATGAAAAACAAACGAGCGCAAAAGCTTGGGTTTTGCAACAGCAGCAGAATTGAGGAAATCATGGCACCTCTAGAATTACGGAACCCACAATTTCCTGCCTGTTGGTTTCTGCCAACTTTTGGTTGTCTGTGGTTTTCTTAAAATACCCTTGGAAGGGACTCCCAAGAATCCTCACATCAGTTCAGCATTCTTTCAGTTATAACGTGACACAGGCTTCTAGAATTTCTACCCGGGCTTCCAGATCCACAGGCGAGTGTCCATTATCGATCTGCCACACACTTTTGATGTAGACCCGGGATTACACGAAGAGATCCCGAGCTTCTACGGCAGGAGGGACCCGTTCTCACATCGAGGAAGAAGGAAAAGGTCCTGAATGTAGTTTTCCTCACCAAAGCGGCACTGGTTTCTATCCACGTTACACACGACAGCCGGCTGAGGCTCAGAAGGGAGTTGCCCAGGTAGGATTTGAACTCAGATCTTAGGACTTGATGCCCAGTGCTATTTTTATAGGGCGCTGTGACTGCCTCTGGGAAAGTAAAAAAGTGTGACTGAGAGTCCTGTTTTCCCCAAGGAGGCAGGTCAGGGAAAGTACTCAATAGATGCACGGTTGGCTCTCAGCCTCTCTAATTACGGGATTGGCTTTGTGTTCGTGCCACCCTCCAAGTGGAAGCAAATGCTGCCTTTTAGCATCGAAAACTTGTTTCCTTGAATTATGGCTTTTCTACTCTTTGCCATTTTCTTATGAACTGAGTGAAGGAGTTGTATTTATAATAGTTGCAGTAAGCAAAACTCATCCTATATTCATAAGTAAAAAAAAAAAAAAAGAGAAAACCCAAGAAGGTAAAAATGGAGACATTTTAAGGAGAGTAATAATAAAATGTTAAAATTAGCCAAGAATACACTGCTGGGTCTTTACAGATAGAGAAATTTCAAAATACATGGGTGGCCCTACTGGTTATTATTATTATTTTTATCAGTTGGATATAAATTCTAGCATATTCCAGTCACTCTGCCCAAGGTTCCCCAGTGGTAGGTAATCAATTCGTAGCCACCACTGACAGAATGGTCCATTTTTTTTCTTGTCAGTCATTTTCTTCCTATCCCAAATTTATATCTTTTTTTTTTTTTTTTTATCTTTTCACATTTATAGAGAGAAATTATCTTTTTGTCTTCAGTGCATAGTTATTTCTATTTTACTTTTTGACAGATAGAGAGAGAGACAGAGACAGAGACAGTTAGAGAACCGAACTGTGGGAACTCCCCAGTTCAGCACGTGGGTCCTGCCTGGGCCGGAGCCGGGATTCGATCC
>PVKE010015059.1:0-34020 GCA_004027555.1 Craseonycteris thonglongyai
CTAATGTGCTTTTAAATGTCTGTACTTTAATTTCATTGGAGTCTCAGATTTGATAACAGATTACATATGAACTCAGTCCAACATTTTGAACCAGAAGCCCAATACACTATTATTTTAAATGTGTTTGCAATGGAATATTACTGAGCCATAGAAAAGATGAAATACTGCTATTTACAACAACATAGATGGAGCTTGAGATCATTATGCTAAGCGAAATAAGCCAAAGAGAGAAAAACCAAGAACCATATGACTTCACTCACATGTGGGATATAAAACTGAAAACAACAAAGGAACAAAAACTCATGGACACAGTCAATAGTTAAGTGGTTACCCGAGGGTAAGGGAGGAGGGGTTGGAGGAGGAGGAAAGTAGTCAAATATATGGTGATGGAAGGAGAACTCACCCTGGGTGGTAAACACATAATGCAACACACAAATGATCTATTATAGAATTGTGCACCTGGAACCTTTGTAGTTTTTACTAACCGATGTCATCCCAATAAATTTAACAATAAAAAGATAGAAAAGAAAAAAAAAGAAGCACGTCAAAAAAAAAGAGTGTTTGGAACATGGTTCTCTAAAGATATGGCCTTAACTAGGTGCTGTCCAATAGAATTTTCTCTGGTGATGGAAATGTTCTAGATCTGTACAGTTCCACGTAGCCATTGAGGAATGGAAATGTGTCAGTGTAACCAAGGAACTGGAATCTTCCTTTCACTTAATCCTAATTAATTTAGTATTAATTTCCTCTTTGGAAAGTGACTGCCATATTGGACAGATCAGCTTTAATGTTTGCCTGAGTTTACTTATTGTAATAAAGAGATGTAGTATAGTATTTTTTTTTAAGTCTAGATATATCCATAAATAATCTAAATAAAAATTGAGAAATAATTGGGGATTGGTGTGTTTTGTTCTGGTTATTTAGTTGTATGGATAATTCCCAAATATTAAATCAAAAGTTAAAAAAAATAAAAATATGTGAACTATAATATTTTATAAACCCCATGACTGAGGATATAGGATTTATGCAGTGCTCCAATTTATATCAGATATCTGTCACTATGTAGCTACAACCTGCATTTTGAAAATTAAATATTATCAATAAACAGATTCTATACAGTATGAAGAAGTGAGTAACTGCTTACGCTTAGTAGTCAAGCAACCTGGGTTGGAATCCCATAGCTGCTACTTGCTATGAAAGTGGCAAGTTATTTAACTTTGTGCATCAGTGTCCTAAGGAATGAAATGAGGTTAATAATCCAAATAAGACTGGTTTGTGTATTAAATGAGCTGAATGAGTATTTAGAGTAACATCAGATAAATAATAACTATTATTATTATTATTATTATTAGCTGATGGTATGGGGAGTAAAAATTAAGAAGATAAGTAGATGAAGGCAGATGTGTTTGCTAGATGCTTTGACAAGTCTGTTCAGGTTTTAAACAAAAAATTTTCATCCTAACAACGATTAAGATTAGAAGAGCCTTTCATTGGAAGTAAGCGCAACTTAAGTAACAGTTTCTTATCTTCTGTCATTTCAGGTGGTTTTTCATGTTCTTCTAGGCAGTGCTGAGAATATAGGGGAAATGACAGAATGGTGTGCTGAGAAGATAGGATCATGAATATCTGGTGAAGCAAAAAAATAATAATAATAATAATAATTTGTGACTAAATCTGAGACCCTTGTATTAACTACTTAGGAAACATTGCCAGTTTTACATTTTATTTTAACCCAGAGAGAAAAAAATTGTTTCCTTAACTAGAGGGTCAAACTGTTCTAATTTGGGAAAATGTTCATGAATCTTTGATATTTTCAGTAATCCTTAGAGTTTAGTTATGTGGCATTCCACGTTTGTTAATTGCCAGTTATTACATTATTAACTGACAAATACAGTAGTCAATAGAGGTTAGCAATGTTTGCTACTTTCTTAACACATTATTTCTATATTTAATCAATATAAAATACCAAAGTGAAGTGTAAATACTCAAGATTTACCCTTGGGGAAGCTGGGATGGCTGAGTGGGTTAGGTGCTCACTTTGCAGTGCCGGGGACCAGGGATCGAATCCCGGCCCCCGCCCGTGCGGAACCATATGCTGAACTGGGAGCTCCCCCAGTTCAGTTCTCTCTCTGTCTCTGTATCTCTCTCTCTCCCTGTCAAAAATAAATAAATAAATATTTAAAAAAAAAAAAAAAAGATTTACCCTCAAGGCCTTGGAGCTTTTGACCCAGGACTCTGTAATACTTTACAGGAATTTAGTAATTCAATCCTAGATACGTGGCAGCAGTTTGGAACATACTCCAGGAATACTGAGTGAATATTTTTTGAGAGTATCTTGAAAAAAAATGTATATAGGAAAGGAGCTGGTTACAAAACAGTTCCTTGGAAACAAAAACCCACTATAGAATTGAAACAACTTAGTTAGACATTGATTTTTTTAATAATAAAAAAAAAATTCTAAAAAGCATTATGCCTTTGCTCATAAAACCATCTGTTTCTTAGCATGAGTTCTAGCAAAGACCAAATCCTGTCTCAAATACATGTTGGGAGTTTGTGTTGAAATTTTCCCAGGTAAGAGTTTGACCACAGCAAGTGATTATATCTTGCATTCCAATTTGCATTCATTAAAATGCAATTCTTAAAACGGTGGTAAAGGGGGATAGTTCATTGATACCTTTTCAATTGCCTGTGATTTCTTACACCTGCAAACATAATCTGCATCGTTCTGGTAAAAGAAACATGAAAGAGCATGGGTGACTCGGAGTCAGTCCATGTGACTTACTTGTGGGTGAAGATCTGTGAAATAGTAAGCAATAGATATCCCAGAACTGGTTCCACCACCCTTACAATACACCCCTATCCCGACTGAGCCTATGTGCTATTTGATGCAGTCATTGTCACAGAGATGATTCTTATTTGTTTAATAAAGGAAATAAACAGCTACAGAAAAACTAGACAATCTAAACTGTATTTGTATAAATAAATGATTTCCTTTCAAATGCCAAATGTCCCATCATTCATTCTCTTGCTTTTGAGATCTTTCTAATTTAGAGACTCATATAGTTTTCACTAAGGATTTTACTCAGTAAACATATGGGCTATTTCCTATGTGCAAAATGTTATGAAAATGTGTAAAACAAGTCACACAACCATAAAGATGAAAAAGTCGTGATCCTAGGTAAGATGACCACAGAATGAAGTTCTGAAAGCCAAAATATTTTTTTAACATAACATATAATAATAAAGTCTAATTCAATAGATTTTCATCATATCCTAGAGGACAAAGTTATATTAAATGATATATAGATTGGGGATCTTAAATTGAAAAGTTGGTTAAAAAATTAAATAATCTCATTCTTATATTTGTTCCCTATTTAATATAGACAAATAGGGGACTATATCGTAATTATATTCTTTCTTGGTGTTTTCAAGTCAGTGACCTGGGCCACCAATATGATGAGAGTGAATTAAATGCTTGAAATCGCACTAATTCTTTAATTCAATTACATCCTCTCAGTTCCCTTAATTTAAGTACAATTATCTTCTGAGAAGTTTCTTAAATGTGCTCCCTGACCCCAGTTTTTCCACCTTCATTCACTAGTTCCCTTATACAAAGTGTCGTTTTTCTAAAATGCTAAGCTAATGAAGTTGCTTGTTCCCTGGTGTAGATCCTTAGTGGCTCTCAAACATGGCTTATATGCTTTATAAACTGTTACTCATAACTGCTTTATTTTGCCAGTATTTCAGTCTGAGAGTCATTTGATCCGATATCACAGCAAAACTCAAGCATCATCTTTCACTCTAAAACGAAACCTTCCTTAACCTACTCTTGTAATTATCCATACCCTATCTGAAAACCACTCTTATACTACATACATTTCCATCCCAGCACTTGTAACATCTCATTGCACCTAAATTCTTGTTTATATGTCTGCTTTGCGGTAAGGACCTCAATTATGATTATTATTTTTTTAATTTAGCACACAGTATGCATGATAAATGTTTATGTAATGAATGACTGAGTGAATGAGTAAGTGACTGGATAAGGAATGAATGGGGCAGAACTTTCAGATTAATGTTGTCAGAAGTTTCAGTTGAATATAGCTACATGGAGTAGCACTAACAATCATGGATGACAACATGGATGCAAGGGAAGTGGAACTGTTGTTTAAAGATGTGTGTAATACCAAGATATACTCACTAACGTGTAATTGTCATAAATTTTGAACCAGGACAATGATCAACAGGAAAGAGTATGACAATATTTTTTTAAAGCACAGATTAAGACAGACTTAAATTTAAGCATATCTTCACTATTCGAAAGCTTCACTGGGCCCATTCTTTCACTTTTATTAGCTTCACTCTACATACATAAGATTTAATAGATAAAGTCAGTGGCATGCCTAGAGCTTTATAAACAGGGGCCATGTGACTCACTTATATTCAAGTAAAACCTATAAAAAGTTTTGATTGTCTTTGCTAATCTTGAGATAAGTTAGTAGAACCTCTTATCCCTGAGCCATTTATTAAACATTTCCATTTAAAATAATATGTTTTTTGGCAGTTGTCTATTTAACCACACTAAAAAATGTTTTCAAAGGCAAGAAAACACGTTTGTGGGTACACACATTTACACTCTAAATTATTGCAGTCACTGGTACATCCCTGTGGGATTGAAAACATGTGGGACTGAATACTGGAGAAATCAGTCACATTCCTTAATACTCATGGCTTGATAACAGAATTTGAATGTCCTACTCAACCATGAGGTGATATGGGATTCAACTTGCTCAAAAATCAGTCCTGGTCATAGGTACTTGGAGGGAGCAGGAGAAAACGGGAAAGGGCTCTTAAAACTAGTCTGGTGATCATATCATCCCTGGGGCTTTTCAATGGCCTGAGAGAAACTGTTGCAGCTTTCAGCCAAAGGAGGATCATCTAGATTTTGCCATGCTCCAGGACTCAGTGACATCCCCCAAATAAGGCAAGAAAATCCCAACACTTTAAAAAGGGTAAGTTTTTACTTTGTAAGACTTTGGGTCTCCTTCAGTATATTATTTAAGAATGAGGAAATATTTCCTCACTAACATCAAGAGAGAATTGAAAGATGGAGTGTTTCTTTCAATTTCCATGTTATTTTTTCATGATGGCTTTCCCTTGAAAATATCATGATCATATCCACAAAAGACAATAAAGTCAGTACGAACTCAAGTAGAGAAATAAACAAACCTCTCAAAATGCCTTTTGCGACAATTGGTAGTGTTGTCAGCCTCCTCAGCCATTTAATATCCTCCCAGCTGATAGATGGGTCTATTGCTTTAGCCACATATGTAGCAAGTCCGCTGTTGTCTCCAAAATTCCCCTTAGGAGAAAATGCTAAATCATTGGTTTCAAAATTTTTCATTCTGAAATAAAGATATGCATAAAATGAGAAACTTGCCAAAGTTAGAGATATCTTTACAATGACATTCAGTAAAAAAAAAGTTACCCTTTTCAAATCAATTGGCCATTCACTCATTAACCAAAACATGCATATTTTCCATGATCTGATGTAAAACTCCAGGCTACAATGTGACAATCTGGTGGACTTAATTGGTCACTTAAATTTTATTCTGGGGGGAAGCCAGGATGGCTCGGTGGGTTGAGAGCTTGCTTTGCAGCGCTGGGGACCGAGGGTCGAGTCCCGGCCCCAGCTCGTGCAGACCCATGTGCTGAACTGGGGAATTCCCCCAGTTCTGTTCTCTCTCTGTCTCTGTATCTCTCTCTCTGTCCAAAAAAAAAAATTTTATTTTTTATCTTAGCTTATTTTTATTTAATTAAGTCAGTTTCAAGGAAAAATATACAGCCAAGTTCAAATATCTCTACCTTTTTCAGCCAGTTTATGAATATAGACAATAGATTCAATGCTATCTTCAGCCAGCAATGCATACTAATAATGATGATGAACATTTGCATGGCACATGACAATTTACAAAGGGCTCTCTTATACCAGTATTTTCATATTTTTTTAATTAGAAAATAAAATTGATAGTCTATGACACCTGTTTTACAGAGAAAATCAAGACAGAAGTACAGAATGAGATGTCCCAAGTGTAAAACTAGCTGAGGTAGCACCTGGGCTCCAAACTGGGTCTCCTGACTCCTCATTTCATTCTCTTTGTTCAGCTCTGAGTTGCACCCTGGCAATTGTATTTGACTTCAGAAAACCTTCCAGTGTCCTTTGGAAAATTCTAGAAGAGACTGGAACTGCAATAATACTCATAGTTATTAACACCTTCTGTCTGTTGCCTCCTCTTATGGTGGTGGTGGGCACAGGGAGCAGTGGGGTGTTTCTCAGCAGATAAGTTATCAGCTCTTGCTTTTCCCTCGTCCTTTGAGTTGTTTTCTTTTAGCCTCTCTGCCTGCTGACTCAGACTTCCCAATATCCCCAACAATGTTGAGCAGGGCATGAGCTTTTGGACTATCAAGACTTTCATTTCTTTGCCCATGGTATAATTTTATGTCTACTTGACTGGGCTAACATACGGGTCTGTGGCCTGTTAGGAACCCAGTCACATAGGAGTAAGCAGTGGGCTAGGGAGCGAAGCTTCATCTGTATTTATAGCCACTCCCCATTACTCCCATTACCTCCTGAGCTCCACTTCCCATCAGATCAGCAGGGGCATTAGATTTTCATAGGAGCACCAACTCTATTATGAATTGTACATGCAAGGTAACTAGGTTGCCTGCTCCTTATGAGAATCTAATGCCTGACAATCTGACGTGGAGTTGAGGCGGTGATGCTAGTGCTGGGGCATAGATGCAAATACAAATTAACATTAGCAGAGAGGTTTGACTGCACAGAGACCATAATGAGTCAATTGCTTGCAGACTCATATCAAAACCCTATCAAGGAGTGGTGACTATTAAGCTGCAACTGGCACTTGAATTATCCTGAAACCATCCCCTCCCCACCTCTAGTCCATGGAAAAATTATCTTCCATGAAACTGGTCCCTGATACCAAAAAGGTTGGGGACCACTGGGCCAAGGGATACCTAAATAGCTGGTAAAACATTTCTGGGTATTTCTGTAAGGATGTTTGTGGATAAGGTTAGCATTTGAATTCGTAGACCCAGTAAAGATGATCACGCTTACCAACGTGGGTGGGCATCATCCAATCTGTTAAAGCCCAAACTGAACAAAAAGCTGAGGAAAGGACAAATGTGTGCTTTCTACTTGAGATGGGATATCCATCATCACCTGCTATTAGACACCACAGCTACTGGGTGACAAGCCTTCAGACTCAGATCAGGACTTAGATTATTGGGCCCCTGGGTCTCAGGCTTTCAGGATGGGACTTGAACTACACCTCTGGTTTTCATGGGCCTCCAGGTGTAGACAGCAGATCATGGGACTTCTCAGCCTCCATAATCATGTGAGCCAATCTCTCATAATCAATTTCTCTCTCTTGCTCCCCAGACAGCTCCCCAGGTTTCTGTGGCTGATGTGTGTGTGTGTGTGTGTGATTTTTTTTCAAATAGCTCTATTTAGATATCATTCACATACAATACAGTTCAAGTACTGATTTATGTATATACACACACCAATATATCCAATATATATCCTAGTGTTCCTGTTTCTTGGGAGACTCTGACTAATACAGATATATGTGGCTTTCTCTTGCTCCTGGAGCCTGAGTCACCGCCCACACAGCAGATTTCAAGTGTTAGGTATTTTGATAGAGTAGATTCTCAGTTAAGCAGCACTCATGGGGATTGGTAGATGCTGGGTAAATGTAAATAGACTCTCCGTTTACCAGAACTCAAGCAACTGGCACTCTCAAACAATCAGCAAAATTTCAAGCAACCAGCAAAAATTTTTTACAGTTGCATGAGAGTGCTGATTGCTTGAGTTCCAGTTAAAGGAGTCTACTGTATAAATGACCCAGCTCCCTCTACCCTAGGCGGACTAACTCTGAGATATCTGCTACATGATATCCCAGAATTTCCCAGCAAGATTAAGCTTCAGTTGCCCACGATGGTAGCTGTCTTGGTAACATGACCATTGCATACTACCTTCCTGTCCTGTATACCACTCCTCCACTCTCCTACCAGGATTCCCTTCATCTTCTAAAGGAACTTTCAGCACTTAAATCCCTGGCTCCAGGCAGCTTCTAGAGGAACCCAAACTGACAGACAAACCCCACTAAGTTACTATCTTCCCCCATGTTGAATTTTGTTAACTCAGCTTAGACCAGCATTTCCCTAAATCACCCATAAGATGCTGCTACTGGCTCACGCTATACCTGAAATCTTTTCTCTTCATCTACTATCCTCATATCCTGACTTGATTTGGCAATCTCTCAAACTAGGGACAAAGACTCTTCTGCCTGCAACTCTGACCAAGAGCTGGATGGATGGCCATCTGCACTGGATCTTAGCCAAAAGGTCGAGAAGCAATAGATGGCTATCTGGATACACAATGACACCATAAACGTGACTTAGCTGCCTACAGTCAGTCCCAAATCCAACTGTGAACTTCAATTCCTCTGAAAGGCTGTCCTTGAAGGATGACCATGACCTAGATTCACCTTGCTCCTCTGCACATTAAAAACTACCCTGTAGCCAATCTTCTCTTTGGGTAAAAAACACAGCTGTTAATATATATTGAACTCTGGCTTAGTCATAGTTGCTTGCCTTCCACCAGCATGGCCACTGAATATAGAAAGGATCTTGCAGCCACATGCATAATAATTTTTATATAAACCTAGAAGTACATAGACAAATTATTTTAAAATTATTTTTAAGAGGAAACATAAGGCTTCCATTCAGACAAAACGAAGTTCAGTGCTTTTTATATTTTAGTGTACATTCAGCTAAAATCGCTGGTTGGGTAGCATAGGTGGCATATATTATCATAGGACATGAACATTCACATTTCACATTAACTCTACTCAAGCCATTGGCAGCTTTCATAATAAGAATGAAACAGTCCTATGGTTTCATGGATTTAGGTGACCATTAAAGATCTGAGAAAATTCCAACTCCATTAGAGTTGTACTCGTACTCATCTATTTGTTGAGCTTCGGTTGGGATTTTAGCTGAAATAGTTGGATATGTTTTTACCAAACCACTTAGGGTTATGCATTTTATCCCAGACTGGGGTTTTCTATTGTCAACCTAATTTGAATTAAGCTAACCTCCTAGACGATAAACATATCCTGATAATGGAGACCTAATGCCATTACTTAGAGAGATTACATTCCAAACTTTTAAGTAATATTGTTAATAAGAAAAAGGTCCAGTCTGTCTCTCTCACAGCAAGACCAGAGTGCGGGGGGGGGGGGGGGGAGAAAAGAAAAATATCTGTATGTGTATATACTCTGCATAACAGCCCACCCCCTCCCAAACAAGCTACAGTGTTTCAGCAGGGGCTGGGTGAAAGGGTGAAATGGATAGGAAAAAACAGAAACATGGATAAAATTATATAAATAACTGTTGTTATTCTTGGACTGTGAAATGCAGATCAACACTTGAATGAATGTTGCCTTACAGAAATTTCAGTGCACAATGAAGCCTTGTTGTTACTCTAAAACGTTGTTCAAAGCCAGAAGCCAAGAAAAAGTTTTCAGATATCTTGACAGAGACCCGCGGTGGAGTGTTTTACCAATGGCTCTGAAGGAAACCTCCATGAATGCTATTTTTATTCGAATTATGACATATACACAAAAAACACTTAAAGCGGCTGCTGATAACCAAAGTATTCCATTTCGTAAGGAAGGAAAGGGACAACATCAAAATAATAACATGATTACTTATGATTTAATTCTCCGAATCCCAATATATTTAGTGACCCAAAGGCAAGGGATAGAATTTCTTCTGTGTAAGGGACTCATTGTGCCTTTAATGTTCCTCAAATATACTTTTTAATCTAATATAGAAATTATTTTAGCTTTTAGTAAGTTAGCATCATAAAAACAGTAACAACTATTGAAAGTTAAACATTATTAAGTCACCAATAGGAATACTACTAATAATAAATATTAGTGAGAAATGTATATTAAGTATTGATAATATGACATTAAAGAAAAAACTATGTGTCTCCATAGTGAGAAACAAAATAGAAGATATTAACTAATAGAGACCATGATATCAACACAGTTATGAGAGAGAGATACAGATAGATTCATAATATGTAGAGGAATTAGTACATAGTCTACCCACCTCTAATTCTGTGGTTAGAAAAACACTTATATTGAGAACATAGACCTGCTAGTTTCATCTTCAATGTGACTGGGTAGTTAGAAGAAAGGTTCAGAGTATGGATTTTGAGTGTGAGATTAAAGCCTTACTCCATTTCTTACTTGTCATGTTTTACTGGGTAAGCTTCATATAACCAAGTACATTTTGATTTATTTATTCAGCATTACTCACTGAGTACCTACTGTGTGCTAGTGTTGTAGATGTTTAGGACAAGCCTGTCACACCTGAGGCCCATGGGCAGGATGTGCCCCAGGACGGCTTTGAATGTGGCCTAACACAAATTTGTAAACTTTCTTAAAATAGTATAAGTTTTGGGTTTGTTTTTTTTTGCTCATCAGCTGTCATTAGTGTTAGTGTATTCTATGTGTGCCAAGACAATTCTTCTTCCAATGTGTCCCAGGGAAGCCAAGAGATTAGACAGCCCTGGTTTAGGATATACCAGTAAATAAAACAGTCAAAAATCCCTGGCTGCATAGGAATGACATTCTAGCAAGGGAAGCTAGAAATAAACAGTACATATAATCAACAAATAATTGATGGAGCACGTTAGAACATAAGTGCTGGAAAAATAAAGAAAAGAAAAGTAGAGCAGAATCAGAGGTAAGTGGGCTGGTAGAGGCTTAACTTGAAATATTAAAGATGGTGATCAGACTTGGCCTCACTGAGAAGCTACTTGTAGCAGAAATTAGCTGAGCAGTATCATTGTATATGCTTCCAGTTTCTGCTATAACCAATGACTATAAACCTAGAGGCTTTAAAATTACATGAGTAGGGAGAAGCCAGGATGGCTCAGCAAGTTAAGCGCTCACTTTGCAGCCCAGGGGATCCAATCAGATCCTGGCCCGGCCTCTGTGTACCCATATGCTGAACTGAGGTATGCCTCCCATGTGGGAGGCCCCTAATTCGATTCTTGCCAGGGTGAGTTTCCCATATGGGAGGCCCCTGGTTCGGTCCCCAGCTCGAGGGGGTGGGTCTCCCATACAGGAGGCCCCTAGCCCAGTCCCTGCCCTGTGTGGTCCCCACCCTGTGTGGAATGAAACCGTGTTGAAAACTGAAGATGTACAACTATGGAGACTGCTCTGGGCTGTCCCCCTTCTCTCTGTCTCTGTCAAAAACAATAAAAAACAATAAAATAAAATTTTTAAATGACACGAGTTCATTCTATGACAGTTCTGGAGATCAAAACTGGACTAAAGTCAAGGTATGGATAGGGCTATGTGGAGGCTCCAGGCATACTCCTCTTCCGTCTAGAATCCATCAGCTTGTAGAATGCACCTACATTTCCTGACCCCTGCTGCTATGACTCCAACCTGTGCTTCAATCAGCACATCTCCTTTCCTGACTCTGACACTCCTACCGCCTTCTTCTAAGAACCCTTTCATTACATTCTGTCCATAGTCACCTAGCATAACCTTCACATCTCCATGTGCACAGTCACAATGGCAGAGTAGATTTTGACATGTAAAGTGATATTCACAGGTTCCAGGATTAGAACATGGACAGCTGTGGGAGGTCATGATTCTGTTTAACATGGTTATATTGTGAATGTTTTCTAACCAAAGAATTCTGAGGCAATTAGACTATGTATCCAGTCCGTCTTTGAAAAATGTTTCCCTCCCCACCACCTCTTCAAGATTCCCATACATGTTATGTCTCTATTCTAGTCTCTACTGTTTAGTTTATTTTTATTTTGGTTTCCTGATATATAGACATGTAGACCCATCTCTGATAACAAAAAGGTAAAAAAAAAAAAAAGTGATGAAGTTCATGGGGCATGGATTTGAGGAAAGAATGTTACAAGCAGAGGGAAGAGTCACTTCTGAGGCTCTAAGGTAAGGTGACTAGATTTTAACATTGGTAAAGCAGGACACCATTGACCAGGGGGGAGGGGGTTCTTGATTAAAAATTTGGTCTATCTCCCGCCGTTCCCTAGCTTGTCGTGCATTCTTTCCAAAAATCGGGACTTTTTTAAAACGCTGTGGGACGCGGGACAAATTGTTAAAATTCGGGACTGTCCCGCCAAAAGCGGGATGTCTGGTCACCTTACTCTAAGGTGCAAGTGTGCCTGGCAGGTTAACAAAAGAAAGAGTAGGGCAAGCAGTGTGGCTCAGAAGGGAGATGGAGACAAGGGTGCGGAGAGGTGAGGTAAGGTCAGAGCAGTAATGGGGGGCCCGCTCACAGGCTGTCTGATCTTTGTGTGTGATCTGTCCTTGCTGTTGTGATTCATAAATCACTTCAGGGCGTAAGGAAGCATGTCCCCAGGCAAATCATGGAAAGAGTAGGTGTCATGATTTACCTTGAACTGAGTCCATGACTGGACATTACTTTTGTTCTCTTTCAATGGCCTTGGCACTACACTGACTAGCCAAATCCTTTCCCAGCGTAAACGATGAACTGTCTCCATGGGGTAGGAAGAAAGGAAAAGGCCCCTGTTTCAAAGCCTCAGGAATCAGTTTGGTGACTGTCTTCATGCCTTGCTTCCTGCAACAGCAAATAAGCATGCCCTTCCTCTCCGTCCTTCTCATGCACAACGAACACACATACAAGTGTTCTGCATTTAGAGCAAGCAGAGACGACCAAGCTCCTGAACTCTCACTGGTCCCAGAGGCCAGCAGTCTGGCCCCCTCCCCCACCCAGGCAGAGGAAGTAGTGAGGGCTGGAAGGAGCCGCTGTGTTAGACTCATTCCCCTCTGGATTTCCTGCCTCCCTCGCCTGCCAAACCTCACTTCTGAAAAGCCCGGCTTCACCTTCTGTGAGTCAGGTCCATTGCAGAAAGAAACCTGATTTCCTATCAGGCTGTAACAGATGAGCTTTTTGGTTGTATGTGGCCTCAAGCGGAAGCCTGGGCCTCCTAGTAGCGTGTTCTGCCTCCGATCGCTGAGTGCAGCCCGCAGAGGAGCTGACCGGTAGGGGCTGGCTTGCCCTGCGGCTCACTATGACAAACAAGGCTAGTGTGCACTCTGGGGCTGGCGCTGCGGGGCTGGGGGGTGTTTCCTGTGTCCCCAGTCATCTGGAGGTGTTCAGTATTTGAGCGTCTTCAGATGGGAGTGGTAGCAAACTATGGAGCTGTTGCCACTCCTGGGCATATGGATAGTGGAAAAGAGGCTTTGTTTTATGGTCTTTTGTGTCATCAGGGTGAGAGCGTGGGAGCAACAGAAAAGGGGAGAAAAACAGACCAACCTTCCTGCTCCTGACTGAGTGGCCCTGGAACCGTGGGAGCAAGAGCCACCAGTCAGAACTCACAACTGTGTGATCTCCCCATCTAAGTAAATACTGTTGGAAACACCTTCTGTTACCCAGAGCAAGAAAGTGCTTGTTAAACTAAAAAAAAAAAAAAAAAAAATCCTTACTGTATTATTTATTGTCATTGTTTGTAGTAGTATTAACAAGAAGGGAAAAAATAAACTCCTTTTCAAATGGCTAAAGGGAATCAATGAGGAATGTTTCTTGTCAGAAACCTAAATAGTGGGAAATTAATTATTTGAGAAAATCTAAAGACTAAGGTAATCAAAATAGAAAAATAATGTGAATACAGTACAGATCTCATATTAGGGAAATTTGAAGCCATTCACTTTCTGATGAATTTGGCAAGAAGCAGGAATATGTCAGGGACCTTTTGTTTGTATTTTCTTAGAAAGACTGTTTGGGTAACCCTGTGTCTGGGATACATGGAGCAGGTTTATGGGCAGGTCTGACAGGGAGAGCACTTTCTCTTCTTGTCATTGGTCACTAAAGGTGCCACATGCAGAACTAATATCCTAAACCTGTCTGGAATTATCACAGAAATAATATCACATGCTAATTTTCATAAGGCTCAATAGCAAAACTTCATGCACAATAGTTTATACTCAAATAGGTATATACTCAGCAGAGCTATATGACAGTTATATAATATGTAACATACACACAACTTATGTGATAGCTGAAATACATCCCACTCTATAACATATGGAACTCCTGGCTCCCAACAATCCTCCTGTCTTCATAGGGATACTAATTTGATTTTGAATCTTTCAGATTTTGGATCTTTTAGAAGGATTAACTTTATATGTAGATGGGCATAAAGCAATAGTTCATGTGAAATGAGGCCTAGGATCTAAGGAAAGAGCCATGTTGCTTCACATACCCCCGTGTATGCTATGAGATCCCATTATCAAAGTGTTTTCCATTAACAACAAGATTTTGATTTCTGTTCAAATACTTTTAGCTCTGGAGGCTATTAGTCACACATCGGTGTAAAAAGCCCCCAAGCATATTTTGGTGGGAACTGAGAGAAGGAAAAAAGCAAAGGGAAAAGAGGTCTGTAGCTTAGGGAGGTTGGGGTCTTTCTCAGTAAACATTGAATTTCTATCCTTGAATCAAGATGATTCTAATACTAAGTGATTACTGGAAAAAGGATAACTCTTTGTTAATTAACTAAAGCTGAATGACCTACTAAAACGATCATAGTTCAATTACAGATTACTAGTGCACTGTTTTTGTTAAGATGAGTGAGTGAATGAATGAATGACCAGTGAATGAATGAATGAATCTTGGTCTACCATTAAAGAGGAAAATTGCTGAAAGTAGAAGATAAGGGATCAAACATGCAGCTCATTTTATCTCTACTCTTTAAGCTTTCTTCAATCTTCCAAGTCATAGTTTTTCAAAAACACAACGAAAAATAAAACTAAAAGGCAGTTCTTTGATTTCAACAAAGAAGCAGGGTATTGGGATCTCAATAAAACTGTTTGGGCTATATTAAGTATCCCCCACTTATATGGTAATTCATACTTCCAAGCGCCCTAATGCTCTCTGTTAGGTAAATGTATTTAACTTTTATTAGTATATAGGCAATTCCTATTTCTGTTTTATAGCTCAAGTATGGTAGATCCACAAAAAGGGTCTGATTTGTTAGAGGCTATGTGTATATTTGGCAATGATGCTTTCTCTAGAACCCAGACCCTATCATTCCAAGATAAGATACCTTTCAGCCAAACTTTGGGACCAACATTTTGTGAAGAAATAATTCCCCAGGGCACCCTCTTGGAAACTTGAGAAAACCTTTGGATCTGACTGATGACAAGAGCAAAGAGCATTAGAAAACTCTCTCGGGGGCCCAGGGGATCAGAGGCCCATGGTTACCTGAGATGGGGTGGCAGTTTGAACCTGTTACGCACATCGTCGAAGCGGTTGCCCAGATAAGGTGTGTCCACTGTCACAAATATAGCCTTGTAGCCCATCCGCTCGGCCCGCCGCACTAGCTGCTTGGTGACTTCACGATCCTTATAGATGTACAGCTGCAGCCAGCGAAGCGCCTCTGGACCAGCCTCTGCCACTTCTTCAATTGAAGAGGTGGCCCAGGAACTCAGCATCATGCCGGTTCCCAGTGACCTGCAGGCTGAGGAAGAGAGGGAAGATCAAGGCAAGCCTGGCATTTTCCCCACTTTAAAGACATCAGCTGTAGTTCATGGCTAAAGACATCGAAAGGGCAATTTGGCAAGAGGAAGTCAAATCTTCATAATGCATTCCTTTTCACACTTTGTGAATTGATCTTGAAGACAAAAAAAAAAAAAAAAAGAGTAAACAGACAAAGATGTACCATATGTGAGGTGAAAACATTGGGGAAAATCTGAATATCCAACCTTAGGGGATTGGATAAAATGTAGTTCTCATATAAAATGAAATGTACATGTCCATTAAAGGTCATATTTTTGTGATCGTTAATCTTATCTGTCAAATTGGCTAGGCCATGTGATCCACATATTTGCTCAAATATGTCTGGATGCTGCTGTGAAGGTATTTTTGCTGAGTTTGACATTCAAAGCAGTAGACTTTGAATAAGGAAGATTACTCTCCATAATCTGGATGGGCCTCATCTAATCAGTTGAAGGACTTAAGAAAAAGACTGAACTTTCCTAAGGAAAAGGGAATTCTGTGAGCAGTCTGTCTTTAAACTTGAATTACAACGTCAACTCATCCCTGGGTCTCCATGCTACCAATTTACCCTGAAGATTTTATATTTGCCAGCCACCACAATTGCATGAGCAAACTTTTTAAGTAGCATTCTAGATATAGATAGATAGATAGATAGATAGATAGATAATTTAGATAAACAGGTGATACATAGGGGATAGATAGATATTCCTTTCTCTCTCTCTCTCAAAAAAAAAAAATATATATATATATACACACACACACACACACACATACACATTATACTTCCTTATTGTTTCTGACTAGTATAACTATAAAAGAATATTAATAAATAAAACCAAAAATAACAAAGAAACAAAACCTCATCGATATAGTCAACAGTTTAGTGGTTACCTTAGAGTAAGCGGGGAGGGAGCTGGGAGAGGAGGTAGGAAGAGGTGGGAAGGGGTGGGAAAGGAGAGAGGGGGAGATAAGTATACGGTGATAGAAAGCTGACTCAGGATGGTGAACACATATTATAACACATAGACGAAATACTATAGAATTGTTCACCTGGAACCTATGTAATTTTTACTAAACTATGCCACCACAATAAATTTAGCAATAAAAAAAGAATATTAATGAAAATAGAAAGATGTTTAAGATATATTAAAGAAGCAAAAAAGTCTATAAAATGACATACATACATGATTCCACATTTGTACAAATGTGATTATTGGTATATGAGCCTAAACAAACCAATCATAGTAGACTCTCCATTAACCAGAACTCAAGCAAGCAACACTCTCAAGCAACTGGCAAAAAATCAAAGAAGATTGCCTTTAACTAAAATTGCACACTGCATTCACAAAGCTATTTTAATAATAAAATTGTTGTACATTAAGTTTGTCTTTGTCTCATGACAATACAGAGTTTATGGTATGTTATGGTACTGTATAGGGTATAGTATCAGTTAGGCCTATTTTTAATAGTAACTCTCAAGCAAACAGAAACTACATTTATCTGGAATCTACCAATCAGTCCCCATGGGTACTGCTTAACTGAGAATCTACCGTACTAATGATACATGTGAGACCTGTGGGTACGTTTAATTTTTTTTTAACTTTTAAAATTTTATCTTTAAAAATTTTGTTAAAGGTGTGCTCTACCATTTATGTTGTCTTTTAAAACTTTATAAAATACATATGTTAGACATCTCAAATATGAGTAGACAGCATTTTCCTAACATCCTTTTGAGCAAGATATCAAAATATGAGCAAATAAGTGAAAAATCAGATAGAGTCCTTTAGTCACCTGTCTTAGAGAACTTGAAAGAACATAAGTAATATGCTTTTGTCCAAAAATAGGCAGTGAATTTGGGGTCAGTTTGAGTGGAGGAAAAACTGATAGAATATTTATATGCCCTATACCAAACATGCCAAGAGATAATTAACATTTAAAACTGACTCTATGATGCTGGGTCATTCAATTTATCTGTGTGTCCACCATACCTCAAATGGGAGTAAAAGTAGTTGTCCAAGTGAAACTTGTATGGTGATGATGCTATTTATAAAGCAATTTGATATGCTAAAAAGCTTCCATCCTTCTCAAAGTAGATAATCAAATCCCGAGTGTTTATGGAATCACAGATTGTGAAACTCACACCTAGAGTTTGTGGTTCAGTAGATCTGAGACGAGGCCCAAGATGTCTTTCTAACCAGCCTCAGAAGATGTTCATGTTGCCAGTAAAGTCTTGGGCCATATTTGAATTTAAATAGGAGCATTGCCATTTGATTGTAAAATGCTAAAACATGTTCATTCAAATGGTAACAAAATGGATTTTGTTTCTTTTTTTTTAAATATTTATTTTATTGTTTTTGACAGAGAGAGACAGAGAGAAGGGGGAGGACCCAGAGCAGTCTCCACAGTTGTAGGTTATCAGTTTTTGACATGGTTTAATTCCACACAGGTGGGTGGGGGCCTCGCAGGGCAGGAACCCGTTCAGGGGCCTCCTGCATGGGAGGCACGTGTCCTGGGGGCCGAACCCGGGGCATCCCACACATGGGAATCTCACTCCGGCAAGAACCAAACTGGGGGCCTCCCATATGGGAAGCACACCTCTGTTCAGCATATGGGTCCACATGGGCCAGGGCCTGGAATTGATCCTTGGACCCCAGGACTGCAAAGCGAGCACTTAACCTTCTGAGCCATCCCAGCTTGCCCTGGATTTTGTTTCTGATAAATGTTATTTTTCCTATGCCTTTGAAGGCGTTATTCATCCCTGTTCTTCAGGACATTGTCCAGATAGAAAGGTTCTGAGCTAGAGATAACATTGTCCATGGGTCCCTCATCTGTTCCCTCCAAGTGTTCCTTTGAGAATTTCTCTCATCAGGACTGGTGGCTTGCAAAATGTTGTTCAACAAACCACATTGTATTAAATAATAACACATATGAACATCTGGACTGTTGTCTGTTTTTCATTAAAATCTGTAAATATGGAAACTAGCTGCAGGCCATTACTGCTGTTAGAAAGGAACACCAAGGAACCTTGATTGCTTGGGTCATAAGCCCCTAACCATCCATGTCCCCACAAAGCATTTATGTCCTGAAGAGGATGTGACCTAACAAAGGTTACACAGAGATGGGCAGTGAAGTGGGAGAACCCAGCATGTCTGCCACTCTCCAAGACAATGATCTTTCTAGAACTCCCAGATGCCCAAAAGACAACTCTGGTATCAAGCACAGATAAATGCACTCCCCCACGCCTTCAGGGCCATGACACCCAGGGACAAGGTTTGCCACATGCCTGAGGGACACTATCGTGCCAACAGGTTTGAAAAGGTACAGAAACTTTGAGTCCAATGGATAAGGCCTGCCACATACTATAGGTGTAGAGTGTGGCTACACACAGTAGTCCTGCTATAAAGGACCATCAAATGATAGAGCACCGTTCTGTAGTTCACACAAAGGCATCATGCAGGTGAGCAGCAGCTCTGCCAATAAAGATCAAGAGTCCTCAAGAGGATTTTTAATTCCTAAGAAATGTCCATAGACATCCCACATAGATCAGTAGAATGATAGAAGCCAATGCATCAATTGTAGCTACTTCCCCTAAACCAGCTACCTTGCAGAAGGTCTCAGCCCTCACAAATCCCTCGGTATATATGTCCAGAGAAGAGCAAGGCCAGTTTATGCCATCTATTTCCTGAGTCTGTTGGCTCAGATGCTAATGGCTCCAGATACCAATGTTATTGGTGCTGAGTGTTTATTTTCCAATGATTGAATCATAGGAGGCTGAAATTTTGAATCAGGGCCTCTCAAAATTCTAAGTAACCATTGTTTTCAGTTGTAGGCATTCAGGAAATATTCGATGATTTAATGAATTTAACGAGACTCTCTCCCTGAGTGCAGGGGGGCAGTATCAGAGTCTATGTTGACATATTATGTGTTGAAGATAATACACTACTCCCGGAAAAAAACAGGAGTGAAACTTAGAAGGCTCCACTATCCTTGGAATATATATTACTGATCACTGTGATCTCCATTCATTTGTGATTATTTGCTGTGACATAGGAAAATTATTGATAAATTATACCCATTGTTTTCAATGCAGCTTTTATGCTAGAATGAGATAAGGGAGACTGGGATTTTGCAAGAATTACTCAGGCAGATAACCATAAATTTGCCTGGTTCCACTAAGAGCAGATCTGAGATTAAGTCGGTGTACATACCAAAATGACAATTCTGCTTGTTAAAATAATGAAATACTTCCATTCTACCAATAAGTTACCATGGCTCTGAAGTAACTAATCTCCCTCCAGAGTCCCTTCAATGTGCCATCACTCCTGTTTTTTTCCAAGGAACCCCGGACATCCCCTGCTCCACATCCCTCCATGTCCCCCATCCCTCCCTCCCCCCAACACATCCCTGCCCCAATACAGCAATTTAAAGGTTAATGCCTGGCAGAGCTGTGGGGGAGGGGGAGCAGCCAGAGCCCTATCAGAACACTAGAGATAGCATCTGAGAATCCATTCATTGGTCAAGTGCTGTACTGCTCACTAAATATTTCATATATCACCTTTGCCTGAGACATGAAGACACAACCACCTAGAAAGAAATATACATCACTCTTTTGGGGACCAAAATTACAAGCTTATACATTTTACAAATAACCTAGCATAGTCAGACTTTGCTAAGAAATTCTCATTAGAGTTATCCTAGTGTCATGCTTGAAAGCAGAAATGTTTTTGAAGGCTGTTTACTCTCTTTATTCATTTTCCACCATATAAACTCTGCCCCCCTGCTCTGAAAAATAGCAATGGTCAGATATTTTCACGAAGGACAGGATCAGCTTCCACGGAGTCTGTTCCCAACTTGTGGGCCTGGAACAGAAGACTCCAAGACTCCGAGGCGAGTTGCATTTTTGCAGCTCCTGGCAAGATAGAGGTCACCTGTGCTCTTGCCCAGCATGAAAGTCCCTAAAGTTGACCCACACCTAAAAAATGTGTCTAACATATCCAGGTGCCTACAGCACCAAGTAAACATCGATCCCATAGGACAGGACCTTATTTCCTTACTTTCTTTACTTCCACCCATCCTCTCTTTTTTCATTCCCAAGAAATAACTTCAAGGACAGACAGCTAAACTTTCAATGCTCTGTCTAGATATATTCAGACAGTATATAGTTGACAGTACTTCCTCTTCTTTATTTAGAGCTAACAGTAATACATTATGCTATTGATATAAGAACAATGTGTAACACACACACAGTATCACTAAAAGAGACACTAGTAGGGTCTCAGGTATTGAATCAGCAAAGATAAAATCATATATAGAACCTAGGCGGTAATAGCTATATCTCAGAGAGACAATAGGCTATAACGAATGAGAGTCAGAAGACCTGGACCATGGTCTCAGCCTTGCCATTCACAAGGCACATTGCCTCTGCAAAATAGCTATGAACACTGATGCTGCCCTGTCTACTCATAGCCTTGTCTAATAGTCCTGAGACAATGTTTGTTAAGGGTTGCTCCAGAAACTCTGAAGCCATACAACTGTAAAGGGTTAAGTGAGAGACTGCCTAACACTATTTGTAAAAAGGAAGTCCTAGACATCTTTTTCAGTTTTTCTTAATTTCACCAAGGACTTGGATGTCTCACTATCATTATTCATAATCTTCTCCACACTCAGTTTTCCTCTGCATGCAATGGTTTGGCTGCTCAAGACAGCCATTCCTCTTTTCTCTTGCAAATAATGGCAAAGGCTTACTACCCTAAGGAAGAATGCTCTTGAAGGACAAAGGAATTTTCTCCAGGTCGAAAAACTCCCTGCTGGGTCCTACATAGGAAGAGAATATCAAAGGAAACAATTGCTACATTCTTAGGGTGGACATCCCACTGAAACACTAGGGACCAGACAACAGCAAATAATCCAAGAGGTGCAATAAAAGCATGTGTTTCCCCATCTCCACCCCTTATACCTTATCTGTCCAGATTCCAGCAGTTGCTTAGTCCAGTCATTAAACAATAATATCTGAAAGAAAAATTTTTTAATTCTCACTTCATATTTTTTATTTCGCTACTCTTTCATTTCCCCACTGGGGCACTTACCTGTCAGAGGTGTTTGGTGACAGCGACACCACGGACCCCAGCACACGTAGTTTAGACTCACACAACGTGCAGCAAGAAGCAATGGTTAAACCACTGCTGCGTTTTCTTTTCTGACCTTTTTTTTTTTTTCTCTTTCATTTTACTTTTAAAACCTTATGAGGAGAGTCCAAAATGAAACAAGAGAAAGTGCTGGAAAATGAGAATCCCAGGTCAGAAAGCCCTCAGTTACTGGGGAAGAGCAGAGAACAAGCCAGCCATGGGTATGAATGAGTCTACAGGAGCTGAGCAGGGCTGTGGAGGACAACACATGGTGCACATCACTCACTCATAGGGTCCCCAGGAGCTGGAGCTCACTCAATAATATAGAACACACACTCTTTCATTTGCAGCACAACCGTAGTATAATTATGTGGAAGTAAATGAGATGAATGTCATTGGTAAACAATCACCCCTCCCCCTAACCTGAAATGGGCTACGTGAGTGGGAAACGATGGTGCGTTCTGTTTAACAGAATAAAAACTATCCTCGGGCCCACTCACACTAACCTTTCTTATTAGTTATATCACGTGTCCTATGTGGGGAAATGCTGCAAGGGTCTATAGAAATCTGGCATGTGATCGAGTGTAGTTCAGCATCAATAGAGAGTTAACTCAATTTCCTATGCTATGGAACCTGTAATTCACTACAGAAGTTGACATCAACTCATATTAGATTTAAATGCAGCCACCTATTGGATTGATAGAAATTCTAAACTCCAATGTACAGTGATTTAAATGGGCTAGAGCAGGTAAATAACTTTGCAAAATAGCATGAACTGGCAGAATCCTTCCTATGGCTAGGAAATCCAACAGTGCTTCTAGATTTTGGCAGGGTTCTGCTTTACCCCAGCCATAGTGAAAATGTTTATTTCTGACCCAGGCAATCCGGATGTGGAGGAGAGAAAATAGAAAACTGATTATGGATTTAAGTTTTAGGAGACTGGACACTAAGTCTGCCCATCCCAGTTCTTTAATTGAAAACTACTTGGTATACATGTCTCTCATTTATCTAGAGTCAGATGCTTACTTCCTGCTGCATTTTAGGCAGTTGTTCTGAAACTGGGTGGCTCTCAGAACATCTTAGGGCAGGGGTATCGAAACTTTGGGCTCCCCTAGGTCATAGTGGAAGAATTGTCTTGAGCCACACGTAAGATACAGCAACATTAACAATAGCTAAGCTAAAATAAATAAATAAATAAAGTTGCCCCCAAAAAATCTCATGTTTTAAGAAAGTTTACAAGTTTGTGTTGGGCCACATTCGAAGCTGTCCTGGGCCGCAGGTCGGACAAGCTTGTCTTAGAAGGTCTTCAGACAGGAATGCTATTCAAACTACATCTACCACTGTCTTATCTTTGAGGATTTGAATTATGCCTTGGGCTGGGAAACACCAGGAACTTTCATTCCAAGCTCTGCTCCAGTGCTTCTCAAGTTGTGATGCACACAGGAATTCTAAAACACACAAGAAAGCTGACGAAATTCAGATTCTGACTCATTCGTCTTTTTGTTGACTAGATTAAATTACTTAATAGCTGGTGGGGCCTGAGATTCTGCATTTCTAACAAGCACTCCAATGATACTGATGCTTTTGTTTCATGAATTATACTTTGAGAACAATACAGGAGACATTTTCTTTCACAAGGACTCATCAGAGTTCATGGGAGACCTTTGAATGGTCTGAGTAAAGATAGGATCCTGTAGAAAATGGGAGGGAGAAGTGTATTGGTGATGGTAGGGTGGGTAGTGCTAAGTGGCAGTCACCCGCTGCTATTAAATCTTTCTTCTCCATTGGTGTCCTCTAGAGAGAGGCTCATATTCATTTGCCACATTTTCTTCTGCGTTCATCTCTTACCAGTTTTAAAGCCAAGGCATTACACTGCATTATAGCAATAGCCCCTCAGCACATTATCAGACATATTTTACAAGCTTGCTCACCTAGGATTTACCCAGCTTCCTAGATTTTAGATTAGAAACAAAAATAAATGACAAAATAAAAATAAAATGGCAGAAGATCAGCAAGAAGAGAGAGAGGTTACTCAAAGCTGAGAAGGTACAATTTATCGATTGTATTATAAAATAGCCTCCAAATGTGTAATGTCATGTCCAACAGTCTTACACATACTTTCGCCAAAGTATCCAGCCATGTCATATGAATAATAGAGGCATTTATGGCTGAATTTCTTCCCGACAGCACTTGTATAAGATAAAGTTCATCATGCTAGGATTGACAAGGAAGGGGATTATATACATTTGAGAATGATGTTCATCCACAGCTATTATGACAAGAACAAACAGGAAAATATGTCAGTTATCAGTGGGAGTAAATGTCTTTTATTTGAAACATTAATCCATGTGAGACAAATCGCATACCCAGATTAGAGCAGAACAATGGAGCAACATGACACTTTGGGTCCAAGGGGAAGGAAAAAGTCTAATATGTTCAAAGGGCCTAGGGTTGTCTCCCTCCCTCCCTCCCTCCCTCCCTTCCTGCCTCCCTCCTTCCCTCCCTTCCTTCCTTCCTTCCATGCATTTGATTAGAAAGCTACTTCAAAACTTAGTCACCAAAACAGCTGTGCTGAAATTTTGTTAAGAAAATGCATTTTGTCATTTGCACAGGAAGTCATTATGTAATGGAATAAATATGCAATGACCAAGTACCAATCAGTTATGTGGTTCTAAACTCAGACACACTGAAGTGTTTGCATAAATGTGCATCCTCACATCCAATGGTATCAACCTTTCTTCGCAGAGAACTATCATTACACAGGTTTGCTAAAGACACAATTAGCACTATTCTATGAATGTCGAAAATTACCATTGAGGTTACTCAGAAAAAGAAGGTTCTGACGTCAGTAATCTAAGAGAACAGGACTTCCCATACAGTTATGCTTGAAAAATTTCAAAATAGTCAAGCAAATCTTAATTTACTGTTTAGGGAACTTAACCCATTTAAATACTGCTAAGAAAGGCCAGGAAACCAGACTTCATCTTTCCAATGTTTTCATGATGGTCTGTTGTCTGAATTTGAGACAGTAATATCATGCATAATCTTGCTATCACTATACCTCAAGAACTCTTTTTTACTGTATAAAAATATATATATTTTTTAAGATTTATTTTTATTGTTTTTGACAGAGAGAGAGAGAGAAAGAGAGAGAGAGAGAGAGAGAGAGAGAGAGAGAGAGAGAGAGAGAGAGAGAGAGATACAGAGAGAGGGGGGAGGGCCCAGAGCAGTCTCCATAGTTGCACATCATTGGTTTTTCCACATAGTTTCATTCCACAGGTGGGAACGGGGCTGCACAGGGCAGGAACTGGGCCGGGGTCTCACCCCGGTGAGAACTGAACTGGGGGCACTCCCCAGTTCAGCATATGGGTCCACACGGGCTGGGGCAGGAATTCTATCCTCAGTCCCTGGGGCTGCAAAGTGAGCGCTTAACCCACTGAGCCATCCCAGCTTCCCCTGGAAATATGTTTGAGCAATGGTTAGTCCCAATGACATCTTAGCCTTCCCTTCCTTCCTTCCATGTTCTTTCTGGGGTAGAACTCTGCAATAGACTAAAACATTAGCTATACTACGATGAATGCTAGGTTATTATTCTGTCATTTTATTGAGTAGTCCGATCCAGGCATAACTGGCAGATCACATGGAGACCACACCTCTATAAGATGCCTGTTAAAAGGGTTTTAAGGAATATCAAGTTTGCACATGACAACTTTAATCAACCTCCCTCAGTTTAACAGCCTCAATGTTGGGATACACATGTGAGCCTCTGACTTCTCACTATCACACTTTGTCATAAGGCGCACTAATATTTCAAGAAGCAGCAGCTTCATGTTCTCAAGAAAGCTGCCCAATAGCCTTAAAGTATGGTGCAAAATCCTAGAATTCATATCATTTGATGTTGATCTTCAACATAGCTAGAGTCTAATTTTTTTTTTTAAGATTTATTTTATCGTTTGAGGGAGAGAGAGAAGGGCTCAGAGCAGTCTCCATAGTTGTACATTATGAGTTATGACATAGTCTCATTCCACACAGGTGGATGTGGGGCTGTGTGGGGTGGGAACCAAACTGGGGGCCTCCTGCATGGGAAGTAAGAACCTTTGCCACCATCACAGTGGTTACCAGTTGCACCACAGTTCAGCATATGGGTTTGCAAGGACTGTGGTGAAAACCGAACTTCAGAGCTTGTGATTGTGAGGCAAGTGTTCAACTGCTGAGTTATCCTGCATCCCTAGAGACTGATTTTTAATAGCTAGTTTTGATTAATAAGTTTGTCTCACTGAAAACTGATTCAAACACTGACTCTAACATTTTTTGAAAAAATGTAGATGTGTTAGATGCTTTATATATAACATACTATATACATCAATGCACAGACATAAAGGAGGTCCAAAATCTTTTAATGTTCATGTGTGTACACGTATAATGTGAGTGTGTAGGGGAAGCATGTCCATTGACTTTTGGTTGTTGGAATAGAAGGTTCAAAACATAACATAGCTGAAGTAGGTTAAAAATAAATGTGAGGGGAGGCCGGGATGGCTCAGTAGGTTAAGCGCTCACTTCACAGCACAGGGGACCGAGGATAGAATCCCTGCCCCGGCCCGTGTGGACCCATATGCTGAACTGGGGAGCTCTCCCAGTTCAGTTCTTTCTCTGTCTCTGTATCTCTCTCTCTCTCTGTCAGAAACAATTAAACAAACAAACAAACAAACAAATAAATAAATAAATGTGGGAAAAGGTATGACCCAATCTTCTCCACTACAATGATGTGAAGAAGAATTCCCTTTCAAATGTTTAACTATGTGATTTGGACAAAGTTTAAGTGACCTGTCCTTTCTCCTTTATTCCTTCCTCCCTACTTTTGTTTCTTCTTAGTAAAAATGGATAAAATAATGAACAAAGACAAGTAACCGAGTTAGACTCTAGAGTGAAACAGCTCAATCCCCATTTTAACCACTGATCAGCTCTAGACCTTGGTCAAGGTCGTCCTTCTCCTTTCATGTCAAGCGAAGAGAATGATGAACGATAATTACCTCACAGGCCTATTGTGAGGATTAATGATAGGAATGTAAGTCCCAGCTTCTGTGCATAAGACACTTCAGAAAGAGTAAAAGTTTCATTTAAAGCAAATTGGGTGCTTTTCCTGGATTTAGGTAAAATTGAGAATAATGGGGATATTTTCTTCATAGTTATGCTGAAATGTATATCTATCTACTCAGTCACCTAGTAGAACACATAAATATATAAATCAATAAAACTTTCAAAAATACATCATTTGGGTCTGGAGCAAAGGAAATGACAATTTTTCTTGCTGAATGGTCTTTCACTCAGTGTTAAGGCTGATCACTTAATCTTGGAAAATCCAGAAAATTCAACAGCTAAAGCTCTCACCTATACCCTCATTCAGTTCTTCAAGGTCTGTATGGCTCTTTGTGCTACTCTGCAATCTGTTCCACCTGCACCTTAATAGGTGGTCAAGTCATAGCTCAGTCCCAAAACTTCACTTTGGAATGTTCTGGCCTTTTAGGCTCAAAAAGAAAGTGTTTAGATTTAATGGTTTTATGGCCCATCAAATCCTGTGTGGTAGTCTCTAATTGCATCCAGGGGCAGAAATTTCTTTTAAAATCTTTTTTTTTTTTCCCCCTCTTTCTTTTGACAGTTTAATAAGAATTTGCTAATATGCTGAGCATTCCTGGAACGCATTAGGTGGGTTTTAATTTCTCTCTATTTGAGGTCCCAGCACTCCCTCATGTGGCACTTGTCCATATAACAAGTCAGAAGCGAAGGTTTAAATGAACATTTCATCCCTTGTTCTCTTGTTTTTCACTTTCCACATTTAAACGGAGCAAAAGAGCTAATGTAGCTCCATGGAGGATGAAATAAAATTTTATCACAGCCATGGTGCACAAAACAAGACAATTCCATGATGATGTTCTAAAACCCTCTGGAGAGCAAGCATTGTATCATTTGGTTCTTTCAGAAGTCATGGGTGCTCTGCTTACCTTGCAAGATGGAAATTGAACCAAACGAGACCATCCCTTTTTGATGTTACCAGTATTATGTTTATTATTGGGATTTCCTTCAATATAGTAAATTTTGTAGAAATCCCTAAAGGGTATATGTAGGACAATTTTTAAAATAAAGAAAAACATCTAATAGAATTCCAAATGAATGTTCCATTATAAGTAGAAACATCTATATGACTGCTTACATATTACAGCAATTGCTGATTATTAAAATGATGACTATATCATCTATTGCAATAAATCTCTTATTGATAACACCATGCATGGCACATTGCTCTCCACTCAGGGTTTTCCCTCCTACCTTGAGAGTTTTAAGAGTTTTAATTTTTGCTTGTTTAAAATTCAAGCCCCTTTATTTATGCTGCAAAATTTTGCACAAGGCTCATATTTCCTCATGAGTTTCATATTCTCTGGCTTATTCCATCCTCTCAAAACTAAAGAAATATAAAACTTTAAAACTAGAATGTTTGCGGTTAATATTCCAAGAGCTTGCCTTAGGGTTCTTGCTGTAGTTGACAACATCTGTACCTGACCTGGATATTACAGACAGCATTGTATAGTGATCAATAACCTTGAAAAAGTAACCTCTCTAAGCCTTGGTTTCCACATCAACCAAAACTGCAGAAAGATGCTTACGGCTTTGGGTTCACACACTGTAAGCTGGTGGTCAGGGAAAGATGAGTTAATAAATTCAGACTGCCTGGCACACATTAACTGCTAAATGTTGGCTATCGTCATGTTCTGCAAGATTTTGAAGTGTCACCTTTTAAACTTATGTACTCTTTTTCAACATCTAGTTGAGTTTTCAGGAAGATCCTGAGATAAACACTTATCTGCTTACTCTCCTCTCATCCAAGATATAAGGTGACCAGATTGACCAGATATTAACATTGGTAAAGCAGGACACCATTGACCGGGGAAGGGGGCGGGGGGGGGGAGGTTGTTCTTGATTAAAAATTTGGTCTATCTCCCGCCATTCCCTAGCTTGTTGTGCATTCTTTCCAAAAATTGGGACTTTTTTAAAATGCCGCGGGACGCAGGACAAATTGTTAAAAATCGGGACTGTCCCGCCAAAAGCGGTACGTCTGGTCACCTTAAAAGAATTAAGCCATGAGAAATGAATATTTCCCATTCCTTCCTCTATTCCTCCAGGGCTGGCATAAAAGTTAGAAGGTTAATAGACAGAGGTGGGATTTCAGCAATATAAGGAAGCTCTGTTCCCTACTTTGAATAGTCTCTCTTTTTGTATTTGATAAAAGCCTAATTGGGGACAAAACTATTTCTATACAGAAGAAAATGATAAAGATCATCTATGACTGTTGGGAATTTCCTATTTTTGTTTTTTGAGTTTTTTTCATTGTGGAGGCTTACTCCTCCCTCCCTTCCCCCCCTCCGTTTTTAGCAGCAGAACTCTTTCTTTAGAGAACTGTTCTTTGCACTGCAACATGAAATACAAGTGGCTGCATGCTCACCGTCACACCTAACTTCCCTGAGATCCTTGAGCAACCCCGGATTCCTTGGGATACGGTAAGCAAACCACTGATCTTGCTTAAGCAGCTCACTTTATCAGCGAGGAAACATAATCCTAGAGAGTGAAAATGACCTGCCACAAGAAGTGAAACCAGTTGGTGGTGAGTTTCCACATAAATCAGATGTCCGGCCAGACAGCCCAAGGGACAGTTGTAGCCCACAAAAGTATTTGCTTTGGCCCACACATTGTTGCCCCAAACAGTGTTTTAGAGAATTTTGATTTATTTGCCAACATTAAAAAACCAGGAGATTGCATATAAAAATCAAAGCTTCTGATGTCTCTGAAACTTTTTGAAGATTTGTTAACGCCATAGCCTCACTCCCTTGGGAGAACAGTTCACTAGCACTAAGCTATGGCTGCCTGCTTTTGACAGAACTCATGTTTTGGGGTTTATTGGTGTCCACTACTGAGCTCGAATTGTTGTTTTCTTAACTTCATCCCTTTTTGGATACTGACATTGCCAGGCAGGCCCTTAAAACCATTTTCCTGAATAAAGCTTAGAAAAAAATAAAAAAGATTAGATAGATAAGATAGATAGATAGATAGACAGATATAGATAATCTATCTTTAGTAAAGAAAAAGAGCAATTTTTACTCCCACTAAGATGTACATGGAGTGTACTTGTCTGAAAGTGAGGGTTTTCATGTGTAGAAGACAAATGTTTGGGGGCAAATAAAAAGTGTACCCCGTTTTGGAAAGCTTTCCCTAGGATTTATCCCATGCAGTCCTCACAAGAATCCCTAAAGGTAAAAATTCTTATTCAACTAGGTCTGCCAGATACAGCAAACAAACATACAGGACACTTAACTATAAATGATTTATTGCTTACCTGAAATTCACATATAACGGACTCCCTGCATTGCATTTGGTTACCCTATATTCATTGCCATTTTAAAAAAAGAAAATTGTAGCTCAGTTGGTTACACCACAACCACACAACCATGTAAAAAGGTGCTCTGTTCTCGGGTCCAGTTTATACTGAGTAGATGCCGCTACAGTAGTGAGAAGAAAATCCAGAAGATTCTTGAAGCAGAGCTCTGTGATGAAGTCTGGCAAGCCAACTGTGAAGGTGAGACTGTGCAGTGCTGTGGCAACTTCCAGAGCTTTCTGGGTGCCCATGTTAATTATTCAGGCTAGACCATTCTCCAGAGATTTCAATGTCCCTCACCGACACTTACTGAACAGGCTGATACTATACCAGGGAATACTTTCTCCAGAGAGAACTCCTCACTAACCCTTGCCCTTTGAACTTGGCCTCAGTTTCTCCTTTTAGCTAGGGGCCCAGGTCCTGGAAACAGGAAAGTTTGATTGGGGAGGAGTCAGGTAATTAGGAGGGTGGGAGGAAAACATCCTCCACAACACTGTCCACTGATTCCAAGTCTCCTCAAGGATCAGGTTTGCTTTGAGAGGTCTTCCATATTTTGAATAGAGTAAATCAAATCCCCGCTGTATAATTCCATGTCGGTTTTCTGAGTTCTAAGAAGGCAATCTCTACCAAATGCAAATGTTCTCACACTCTTACTCACGTCTTCCTATGGCCATGTATAATCTTCAGTTAGCTACTGTCTTGGTTTGGCATCCTTCCAGAAGCCAACAATGGGACAAAGATGTACCGTAAGTGCAAGGCAGTCTTGGGAAATGATCACAAGTGAACTGAAGGAGTAAGAAAGTGAGAGAGGGATGGGAAGGCAGTCAATGAAGGGTATTCATGGTCAGGTAACTTCTGAGGGTAACCAGGGCTCAATCCCATTGGGGAACACCGGGAACCTGAGTACTAGGAAATGCTTCAGTTGCCCTGATCAAAGAGAGCTGTGGTATTTAACCACCAATTTCTGTACATCATTGATTGTGGGGTCCCCGCCACTAACCCACTGCTAACCCACCCATTCTGACATTTGTCACTTTGGTTTTGTCTTTGTTTGTTGCTTGTTTTTTAAGATTTATTTTACTGTTTTTGACAGAGAGAGAAGAGACAGAGAGAGAGAGAGAGAGAGAAAGAGAGAAGGGGGAGGGCCCAGAGCAATTTCCATAGTTGTACGTCATCAGCTTTCATCATGGTTTGTTCCATACAGGTGGACAGGGGCCACACAGGGTGGGAACTGGGCTAGGGGCCTCTCCCATGGGAGGCATGCCGCCCCAAGCCAGGGGCCAAGAGCGGGGTGTGGGAGGGGGAGACGAGAACCGAACTGGGGGCCTCCCACAAGGGAAGCACACCCCAGTTCAGCATATGAATCCGCATGGGCCAAGGCTAGGACTTGATCCTCTGTCCCCGGGGCTGTAAAACGAGCACTCAACCCACTGAGCCATCCCGGCTTCCCCCATTTGTCACTTTGTTGCCAGAGAGAATCAGGCTGGGCGTTGCAGGTTCTGATCTAAATGGTAAGTAATGTGGGAATATAGCCCAGGCACCAGTAGTATCTGCTCCAGACACGTCCTTCCCTTCCAAGTCACCTACACATGCCATACCCAAAACATACCAAACAAGGAATACTCTTCATTATGCAATGACCACCACTGGCTTTCAGGATTAATATAAATATTGAACAGACCACCAACCCATAGGTGCTATTTAGAATATAGGAGAAAACCTTAAGAATATTGAGATCCTTAAGGGAGGTTTCTACTACAAATCTGGAATATAAACTGTGATGTCACTGCACTGGCAGGAATTGGATCTCGGATCTTAAATTCTTGAGGGCATTGCCAATTTCTCTGTGTTCTCAGTGTCACCACACGTTTGTTCTCCCGGGGACGCCTATCCCAGTGCCTATCAAATATCTCACTCTCCTGGGAGGCCTGCTTTGCATGTACCTAAAGTGACACATTAGTTATTTTTAGGTGATTATAATCAACAAAAAATGGGCTTCCTCTCATGACATTTTATGGGATTTTTCTGGACATCAAAGGTAGCACAAGGTAATTAGGAGTCCAGACTCTGGAGCCAGACTGCCTGGGGCTAAATCCTTTATTATTTGTCAGGTGTGTGACATGGGCAAGTTGTTCATCTGCTGTGTGCCTCAGTTTCCTACATGTAAAATGGCTTAATAGTATTACTTCTTAGGGCTGCTCTGAGAATTTGATGCTTTAATACTTGTAATGTACTTAAGAAATATGCCTGGAATATGGTCATTGCTTTATGCGTGTTTGATAAATAAATAAAAAGGAATGTTGTAATAATGTCTCATGGTTAGCGCCCGGAGGAAAAACCACTGGATGACATAGTTCTACCTGGGCTACTAAATTATAGTTTCTAAGTAAGCTTTCTTCTCGTTTTTCTTTCCACCCGACCCCCACCTAAAATAAGGAGCACTGACCTTGGCCCCAGCAGAAGCAAGGTGGGGAGTGAGTCCTGTCATTTACTGGCTCGAGTACGAAAACCTGCTTTCACTGGAACGCTAGCTCTTTGCCCACAAAACGCGGACAGTGACACCTGTCAAGCATCAAATAAAGTAATCAGGTTTCCTATATACAGGGTCCGGCAGAAGGAACGCCCCCTTTTTACGAGCTGGTAATCTATACCAAATCTTTTATTTGGTTACTAAGGTTACTGAGACAACATGTCTGTTTATACTATGCTGCTTAACAAAGGGCGCTACCTCTGCAGGACCCTGTATGTGTGTGTGATTTGCAGGCTCCAGGGTGCTTTACTCAGTGAGCTCTGCTTACTGCCTTCTTTAACTTCCTCTCTGTCACTTCCATTCTCTTCTTGTTCTTTCTTCCACTTTTCTCTTTTCAATCTACATTTTTATTGTTTCCTTCTTATAAAATAATTCAAAGAAAAGTTTGGAAGTATGGACCAAAAATTAGAATATAAAGTCAGGAACAATCTCATCATTGAAAAATAAATACTTGTAACATGTAGCCTGCATTCTTAGTCTTAATCTAAAATTTTACAAAATGTACTTTGGACCTGGACTCTTGTTTGTCACTGCTTTTTAAAAATGATTACACTGACATAACTCTTGTTACCACTGCATTCTTTCTATGATCTCATTTTTTAAAAATGTATCTCATCCTTAATGCACTCTCTTGTTTTGTAAGCTATCTCCAATTATGGGATGAACATTTGGATCCCCCCCCCACAACTTTTCTAATATTAACAACAGATGCTTAACATTTCTCCATGCAGAAATGTGTTTCCTTAAAATCATAATTATCTCCTTGGAATTCCTAGAAGAGAATTTACAGCATTACACAGAATTCACATTTCTAAAGCTTTGATACACAGAACCAGATCATTTTCTAGAAAAATTATTCCTCTTTATACTCTTCCCATCAGTTTTGAAAATGTACATTTTCCTTCTAACCTGATTATACTGCATAATCTTAAAATAAAAATTGATATTAAAAAATAAACTAGTTATAATTTACATATTTTTATTATTAGTAAAATTAAATAATTTTATATGTTTATTGGCCATTTTTATGTCTCGCTGTGAATTCCTATTTATGTTTTTTTCCACTTACAGTTTTTCATTTATTTTGTGTTATACATTACTTTATTATTCAAATATAAGCATTCTTTACACAAAAAGGACATTAACCTTTTGCAGTGTCATGTATTTTCTTTTTTTAAAAATATTTATTTATTTATTTATTTATTTTTAATATATATTTATTTATTTATTTAGACAGAGGAGAGAGAGAGGGAGAGATACAGAGACAGAGAGAGAACTGAACT
>PVKE010015060.1:0-34015 GCA_004027555.1 Craseonycteris thonglongyai
TCCAATTGTGGGAACCAGCTCTTTCTTTAATCCCTGTTTAGGCTAAGGATACCTGCCTCTCTTTAGAGAGGCCCATAGTTAATTTAGTCCAGACCTTTATTTACATATTTATTACTTACTACCAAGTAAGGTGACTATGTGCCAGGGAAAAGAAGTCACTGAACATTATAATAAACCAAAGGGTTCAACCCATCAGTACCGAGTCTGAGTCCTGGAAATATGGGGCTGTGTCAGAAATAGTATGGTTCCCTCAGAAGAGTGAACATTGGAACCTAGGAAGTCTGGTTCTAAGTCCGTGCTCTTGTCCACTACAGTGTATTGGCTCTTATATGAGTCAGGAAACTTGAGCCCTAGTTTTGTGGTGGGGAGAATCTACAGAGTTCAGCAGAAGTAACATTCTTTTTTAAGTAGCATAGTATAAACAAATGTGTTGTCTTAGTAACCTTAATGCCAAATAAAAGATTTGGTATAGATTACCAGCTCATAAAAAAGGGGTGTTACTTCTCCTGGACCCTGTATGTACAAAATAAAAGACATTCATAAGGGTCTATAGGTTTCCTCCAGGGCCTTGTCTATAATGGACAAAGCCCTTCTTTGAGAGTGAGGGAACCGAATATAACCCCATTGTGTGAGATATAGCTCAGAGCCAAAGGGTATAGGAAGAGAGACAACTCTTACATCAATCACAGGGGCACTCCTCTATCATAAAAAAAAAAAGTAGGAATCATATCCATCTCCCAAGTCCCTGAAGTCTCATAAGTCATATCATGAAGCTTAAACTCCCAGAAAGCCATCCACTCTTCCTCCATAGGTGATGGGCGCTACTCCCTCTTGGGCCAGCCATTACAGTACAATCTGTCCATCTGCCCTCCTTTGCTCCATGGCCAGTCAACTTACACAGTTCACCAGGTAAGGGTGTCCATCAGCCTTAGGGTCATCAGACACCCCTTTCTTATTTAGGCCCCCATCTCTGAGCCATCCCCCTCAATCAGCTGGTGAACAGAGGAGACAGCTTAGAGAGCATGGAAAAAATGGGAGGGGCCTTACCCCACTCCAGCACTCATTCATTCCTCCACCCCTATGCCAAGAGGGAGGGGCACTGTTTTTTGTTGTTTTTTTTCCTGGCTATTCTTTCTGACTACCTGGTACAATGGAGTCCTTAGGGTTGGGTGCTACTCCTTCATTTCTCGGGAAGACATTGGGATGCAAGGCAGTCAATGTTATTTACCCAGGATGAGAGTTATCTTTCAAATGTTGAAGGTACAGAGTGGATTGAAGCATGGAAACAGGAGCAAGAGACAAGCACTCAAATCTGCCTCCACTGACCTGGGGACAACAGACGTTGGTAAGTGATAGGATGCAGAATCTCCCAAGAGAAAGTGCTCACCCTTCAGCCCAGGATGGCTGGGAATCACCAGCTTAGGGTGGGGAATGGAAATGGGACCCTTTTGTACTCAAGAGCAAGGAGAAGCTGCAGAAGTTAAGTACCTCTGTCCTTACAAAGTTATTCCAAATCCTGGAGAAGATGTTAGATATTTGGAATAACACAGTGATGGGGGTTGCTGAGCCTATTGTCAACAGAGACTTATGGGAGTGGTCCTGACTTTAATCTAGGATGTCTGCGTTTGGTAGTGCTAGACCTAATTTAGGAGAAGCTTGACAAGTGAATATTGAGGAGTAACTCTCCTCCTGCAGGGCTTGCATACTGGGCATACAAGATCTCTTTAGGATTTCCCCTATTTGGAACCGTTTACTAAACAAGGAAAAGAGGGGAAACTGACTTCCCTATATGATAAGAAAAGAATCTGTTTGGGCCAGCCTCTGAGAAAGCTATGGAACATATTTCACATTAGGCTTGATTGTATCAAAGAACATCAGCAAAAGCCACACTTCCTTCACAGTAACAGCTCCTTGTGAGAAAACTGAGATGTGAGTCTCCAGATCTTAAATCTGGAATCTCACTCCCAGTCTCTTGCCTACATCTCTGGGCTAGGAGAATAGAAAGGTTCCTTTGTTTCTCCTGTTGACCTGATCAGAGTCTGGGTAGTAGGGAGTTGGGTTGACTGGGGAAGGAGGAAAGGGTTAAGTGGGAAAGGCCAGAATGTTGTGTATAGACTTGGCCAGCTGGCCCCCTCTCTGCCAGGCTGCTGTCCAGTCCTCCCTACTCTAACACTCTCTCTTCCCCTTCTAGTCCTGGGGCGGGTGCTGGAAGTGACAGATCTCCCTGAGGGCATCACTCGTACCGAGGCGGACAAACTCTTCACTCAGCTCGCCATGTCCGGTGCCAAGATCCGGTGGCTCAAGGATGCTCAGGGCCTGCCTGGCGGGGGTGAGGGGGACAACAGTGGGACTGCTGAGAATGGCCGCCATGCGGACCTCGCTGCCTTGTACACCATTGTGGCTGTGTTCCCCAGCCCCCTGGCTGCCCAAAATGCCTCTCTTCGCCTCAACAACTCTGTGAGTCGCTTCAAACTACGAGTGGCCAAAAAGAACTATGACCTGAGGATCCTGGAGCGAGCCAGCTCCCAGTAAATGGAGGAGGGGAAGGGACCAGCACAGCAGGGGTGAGGGCAGGATGGGAGGGGGTTGAGGGATGCTGACAGACCAAGGACAGAGACAGAAAGAAAGGTGACAGACATTAAACTGGAACCTAAGACAGTAGGTGTGAAGATGGAAATAGACAGATACTCACACTGGCACTAGACTCCTTACTCCCCTGCCATGGGCTCCCTCTTTTTCCCTGGTTGGCCCCCTTCTACTTCCCCCTTCTTCCTATCCTCTTCTATCATTTTTTATCTCTTCTCCCACCATGAAATTTATTTCATATTTTTTTTGGTCAAGTAGACTGGCAAGGGTCCTACCCCCACCTCCCAATTCTCCTATTTCCTTATCATCCCAACCTCTCTTTTTTGGTCTTTATGAGTATGTTTATATGGACAGAATTAAGAAAAACAAAATTGATTTCCCTTTTCTCTCACTTCCCCCCTCTTGTCTCCCCAAACCCACAGAGTTAAAACTTGAGCCTCTCCCACCCCACACCCCAGAACACTTGTATATTGTTTGAGGTTTGTGCCACAGTAACAGACACAGTATTTAATTGCACATACAGATGTTTGCTGGGTATAGTCACTGTAAATTTTATTTAATCTGAGTTTTTGTTTGGGGGATCATTTGGGGGGAGGTTGATTTTGTTTTTAAATATAAAAAAAACAAACAAAAAAACTGTCACTGGACATCAGTCTCTGTTTCTCTGTTACTGCCCTGGTTGTGGGTGGGGGTTGGAGGTCCTAGGGTAGGTACAGTCCCACAGTGTTGGGAGGATTTGATGTGGGTTTGGATGGCTTTCCTAGCATATGCACCTATATCTCTCTAAAACTGTTCCCTGCATCCCATCCTCCTTACACATAATTCTGATAGGAACCGAGGTCTGTAATGCAACTTGGTCCTGAGTGCTCACAACTCTGCCACTAACTGTGGTTCATCAGGCACATCACTTCTCAACTCAACCTCTGAGTCTTTAATAAGTTAATAAGAGACTTGGACTAACTAGGTGACCTCTGAGGTTCCTTCCACTCTATTAATTGTGTAACACTCATTTAGAGTCCTTGGGACTGAGCTGGGAAGGAGTACTTGAAGTCCAGAACTGGTTTGAGATGCTGGCCTCACCTATATGTAATCTGAAAAACCTCAGGAATGGAAAGAAGACGTGGGCTTTTAATCTTAAAGCCAGAGGATTGGGTTCTACCTGGAAGAAACAGAAATGGATGTTTCTTACAGTAAAAGCTACAGCAGTTAAACTTGCAGTGACAAGATGCCATATTATCCAGGTGTGCTTAGCAGTCCCTGTCCTATGCAGCTGAAGAATGGTGAAGAGCAGAAGTCACTTGCCTGCAAGATGGAGCTTTTCTTCTGTCTGAAGCCTCTCAAAACTAGCATTGCTGTTCAGCCTGTCAGACCAGTCATTAAAGAGCCTGTAAACCCAGAATCATCCAGCAGCCCCCTTTCAATCTCACCCACCCCTTAGAGGGAAAAAAAAAAGCAGAAATGACAGCATTGCCCTGAAAATCTCTTGGGCCTGGGTAGTAGTATCTCTAGCTAGGCTCCTCTGAAACTTGTCTGACCCAGCCTCCAAGGTAATCCTTTACTTTTCAGACACAAGGGATGAAGTAGCACTATATTGCCACCTCCAAATTGCTCTCTAAGATTGGGAGTATCTCCCCTTTCAGCTGTGTCGTAGCACAGAACAGAAGGCTGCATCCCTGTGAGATAAGAATGCCAGATATTCCACTGACCCATCAGTCCATACACTGGGGTATCAAAGGCAGTAAAAGGAATCAAAATGATACAGTAAGTGTGGGGCTTGGCCATTCTACCACCTCCCGAGTGTTTGCAGTTCTCATGGGGAAGGGGAAATTACAGTAAAAACTTGTCTGGCAGCTATTATTACCTTCAGTCCAATGTTTTTTTTGTTTGTTTGTTTTTTAATATATATTTTATTTATTTATTTATTTTTGACAGAGGAGAGAGAGAGACACACACAGAGAGAACTGAATTAGGGAAGCTCCCAGTTCAGCATATGGTTCCGCACGGGCCGGGGCCGGGATTTGATCCTCGGTCCCCGGCGCTGCAAAGTGAGCGCCTAACCCACTGAGCCATCCTGGTTTCCCCTGTCCAATGTTAATGAAACCATCTTTACCTAATCATAAGAACCCTTATTCCCCCAGAGTCCTCAGATAGATGTCCCAGGTGGCTTTTTTAAATAGCTCTTAGAAGTTCCTTCACCCTGAGGACAAGATTTTTGGGGGGAAGCTGGGATGGCTCAGCAGGTTAAGTGTTCACTTTGCCGCCTCGGGGACTAAGGATCGAATCCTAGCCATGGCCCATGTGGAACCATATGCTGAACTGGAGTGTGCTTCCCATGCAGGAGGCCCCCAGTTTGGTTCTCGCCCCCCCCCCCAATTCAGCCCCTGGCTCGAGAGGGCGTGCCTCCCATTTGAGAAGCCCCCAGCCCAGTTCCCACCCTGTGAGGCCCCCGCCTACATTTGTGGAATGAAACCACGTTGAAAACTGATGACATACAACTATGGAGACTACTCTGGGCCCTCCCCCTTCTCTCTGTCTCTTGACTCTCTGACAATGTCAAAACAATAAAATCTTTAAAAATATATTTTAGAGGAAGGAGGGGGAACAGCTGGAAGGAACAAAGCAGTACTACCTGTCCTTCACTCCTTTACAGGATGGCAGCAAGGGACCCTTCCATCTACTCATGGAGAAGAAAGCAATCTAGTCTGGCTGATAGGAGAGCTCTGAAAATTCAAACTTTCTTTACCAGTTCCCAGCCATTTCCTTCCTAAAGGTGTGAGACTTGATCACACTTGAGAGTGTAAAAATACATGGCCACCAGAAGACAATGGCTAAGAAATCAAAGTCTAGTTCCTAAAGTAGGTCCAGGGAAGGTAGAATTGGGGAGTTGTTTGGACCTTGGCAAAAGAGGATTGGGGGAAGCCAGGATGGCTCAGCGGGTTAAGCGCTCACTTTGCAGCCCTGGGGACTGAGGATTGAATCATGGCCCTGGCCCATATGGACCCATATGCTAAACTGAGGTGTGCTTCCTGTGTGGGAGGCCCCCATTTCAGGTCTCACCACCTCTCACCCCCCCCCCCTCACACTGTGTGGCCCCCTGGCTCAAGGGGGCGTGCCTTCCAAGTGGAAAGCCCCCGGCCCAGTTCCTGCCCTGCGCAGCCCCTGCCCACCTGTGTGGAATGAAACCATGTCAACTGATCATGTACAACTATGGAGACTGCTCTGGGCCCTCTCCCTTCTCTCTTGTCTCTCAAAAACAATAAAATAATTTTTTTTTTTTTAAAGAAGATTGGGAAAGCTATTTATAATTCATCTTTACCATTAGTCATCTAAAATTATCCAAATGGGTATACAGCATGAACACTGTCCCTTCCTGATTTTAGCCCATACTGACTTGTACATCACAGATGAAAATACAGGGAGCAGCAGCTCTGGGGAATGGGAGGAGTTAGGGTCCAGCCCTGTCCAGACCTCTCCGTGTCCAATTTCTCTGTGTCAGCTGTGTCGCTCAGCTGTCCACTTTCCTTCAGCCCTGTCATTTCAGCTTTGACACCAAGGCAAGAGGCTAGGCCTACAAATAACCGTCTGGGTAGCCAGTGTGAGTACATAGGGTACTGGGGGGGCTTAGCCCCCAAGGAAGAGGAGCAGACCTCCCTCGGCACCACCACCACCACCACAACCACAGGGATTTCCTCTTCTCTCCAGACTGTGGATTGATTTAGGGCATCCCAAACGTAAGTTGCCTCTTCCTCTTTTCCATTTCCAGGACTGTTCACCCAAGGTTCCCAGTCCTTAGTCTCTTCAGCTTCTTCATTTCTCTCCTTGTCTGTGAGTAGTTGGGCTTTAGAAATGAAATTACTTTTTTACTCCAGGACAAAAAACTAAGATTGGAGGGTGGGTTGCGGGTGGGGTCAAGGGACCAAGTAATAAGGGAAGGAAAGGCTCATATTACTCTGAAAACTTAAAATAGCTGATGCCTGAGACAGGCTGGGAACTAGGCCCTGGGCCTTCAGGACTCAAGAAGGTAGAGATAACAAATGTCCCAGCCCATCCCTCCATACATCAAACCTCTTATAAGATCTGGGAAGGTGTGTATTTGATTTCTATTGCCTACAGATTCCCAAGGGAAACAAGTACCTGTAAGAAAATCCCAATACCAGGCAGCCTTGAGTCCTGAGCTGGGCTATAAACTCAGGGTTGTCCCTTAGGTTGGAAGGATGATATCAGTTTGAGGAACTGGTTGAGAAGTTCTTTAGTCTCTTGGGCTTTTCTCTGGATCTCCAGGGAGTCTTCCTGTTCATAAGCCTTGTGAAAGGATCTCTGTTTAATCAAATTTCTCCCAAGCCTCCCCTTCAAGGACCACCCTACTTCAAGGGACAGGAATAAGGGAGGGAAGAGTGGCAGTCAGGGATTAGATTTCATAGTGGGGTCCAACCTCTTGCAGGATGACAGAAAAGGAGGTCCTGGAGTCCCTTAAGCCCTCCTTCCCAGCAGAGACTCGGCAAAGTGGGGTGAGTCTGGCCCTCTGACCACCGACAGGGTGTGGGGAGCTGGGAAGCCTTTGCAGCCCTTGAAAGGTGCTTGAATTGATCATGCTTGTGTGTGACTCATTTATTGTTAGAATGCTAGCCAGCACCTGAAGCCCCCAATACCCCCTAATCCGAGGGCATGCCTCTACCCCAAGCTAGAAAATTTTCTAGTTAGTCTCGGCTTTGCCTACTCTAGAAAGCATAACAGTTGTTTTAACATTGGGTTTCCTTCATTCCCTCCCTCCCTCAGCTACAGCGGCTGAAGCAGTTGTTCAGGAAGGAGTCTACAGGGACAAAGGAGATGGAGCTTTCCCCAGAGCCCCAGGTCAACGGGGAGGCAGTGGGAGCTGGGGGTGGGCCCATCTACTACATCTATGAGGAAGAGGAGGAAGAAGAGGAGGAGGAGGAGCCACCCCCAGAACCTCCTAAGCTTGTCAATGATAAGCCCCACAAATTCAAAGATCATTTCTTTAAGAAGCCCAAGTTCTGTGATGTCTGTGCCCGGATGATTGTGCGTGAGTCATGAAGGGAAGTGGAGAGCATGTGATGTCAAAGGCCAGAGATGGGGGGAAAGGGTTTAGGAGAGGAGTACTTGTGTAGCAGACAGGCTGTGGCAAATTTGGCTTTAAGAAAACACTGTTAAAGACTGAAAGTGTTGGGTCCCAGACAGAAAAGGAACCTAAGAGCTATAGTACAAGCAATGGTACAAAGGTAAAGGGAAACAGAAACCTCACCCAAATGTTCTCCCCCTCTCCCAAGTCAACAATAAATTTGGACTTCGCTGTAAGAACTGCAAGACTAACATCCATGAACACTGTCAGTCCTATGTGGATATGCAGAGATGCTTCGGCAAGATCGTGAGTAGGCTCTAGGAAGCAAAGTAGAAGGGAGGAGATATTACCAGCTACCCCTTGCCAGTCCCTCCTCAGGTCATCCCATCCATTTCCCTTCTTTTTCTTCCTCAGCCCATCTCTCCAAGAATGGGTGAGGATTCATGGGAGAGAGGGGGTCTGGACCCTACCTTGTTCTCTAATACTTTCTCCCATCCCATCCCACCCTACAGCCCCCTGGTTTCCGTCGGGCCTATAGCTCCCCACTGTACAGCAACCAGCAGTACGCTTGTGTCAAAGATCTCTGTAAGTGCCCCCACACGGGACCTGAGGGAATGGGCAAGCCTAGACACGGTTGCAGCACCACCTCTAGATTTGGAAGCCAAATTCTGAAACAGAAAGATTCTACTTCCTAAGATTCTCTCTCAACCTAATATTTTAGCCATCTTGGATGCAGAGTCAATATTTCTGTTTGATAGCTAAGGGAGATAAGATTCAACTAGGTCTCCACACAGCTAGCAAGAGACACAGCCAAGACTGAAATCTTCATCTGCCTAAATTCAACATCTGTGCTGTTCATACATAAAACCATTTCTAAGTGAACAAGGATTCTAGACAGCACTCATCCTCATCACAGAAAAATTCCAGATTCAGGGACAGACCAAGAGCAATGGACATTCTGGGCAGATGCATAATTTGGAAATCCTTAAAAAAGCATATTCTTTGACAATTTTCTCGACATTTATATGGAGGAAAGGCTGAATTCTGTGAGGAGCATGGCGTAATAAAAGAATCCACTGGTGTTAGCACCCCAGCTTGCACATGCCACTCAATGGAACAAAAGCCAGCAGTTAAAGGACTACTCTACTTGGAAGGAGAACAGTTGGGGGATTCTTAGCATTCCCCAGCTCCCAAGCAATTTAGCAAAGTTGACTTTCCAACATCATATAATGTTATGCCTGGAAGAAGTGCTGGTAAATATTTTTCTCCATCACATTACATTTTCAGTAATGTTTTTAGAGCTCTTTGTAGACTGTGATGAGCTAGATATGCCCAACTGACCCTTACCTAATCTTACACACACACACCACATACACACATACACCCCTACTCAATCCCACCTCTCTCTTACTTAGGAGGTCTCACTTTCCTCCAAGACTTTCTCTGCCTCCCCAGTAACGCCTTCTTTCTTCCATTCCCACTAGCTGCTGCCAATCGTAATGACCCTGTGTTTGAAACTCTGCGCACTGGGGTGATCATGGCAAACAAGGAACGGAAAAAGGGACAGGCAGATAAGAAAAATGTGAGCACCATACCTTCCTACTGAGTTTCTTTCCAGACACCCCATGGAGTAGGTCCTGTCTCCTCTCTGGAAAGCAGATAGAAGCTAGGGATCCTTATTCCCTATAATTGCACATAAACAGACAAATTTTTGCATGTAATTTTAGAGGTTCTCGGGTTAAGAACTTCTGCCACAGCATGTATTTTCTTGAGGAACTCCCTTTTGAACTTGTCAGATTAACCACCATAACCAACTGAAGTGTAGGCCCCAGGCCACTGACATTGCTAGACAACAGAAGCGAGAGCTAATACGTTTGGATTTGGGGCAGCAAACTGGTCATGCCAAGTATTCAGAGAATTCTAGTCATGTAAGGCTCCATGAAGATCATCTGGTCTGACCTGTGTATCCTATAGATGAAGTAAATCAGGTACAAAACTGGTGGCCAAAAGCAGCTTTGTTTCCTTTTGTAATAGGGTTACTAGATTGGTAACACCACAGACGTGCATTCAGCTCAGTTGGAATTTATTAGCTTACCTTATATTTTTTGGACAACCAGGGTGGACTAATGTGGATAATGGTTACAGTTAGATGGATTCCTAAAATTGGTTAATGACAGCACCCAAAGGATCCTGGCCCTTCAGGGAGTGTCCAGCTAGCTAAAGGGGGATTTTTTTTTTTGACATTTTTTTTGTTTTTGACAAAGATACAGAGACAGAGAGAAGGGGGAGGGCCCAGAACAGTCTCCATAGTTGCACATCATTGGTTTTTCCACATAGTTTCATTCCACAGGTGGGCACAGGGCTGCACAGGGCAGGAACTGGGCCTGGGTCTCACCCCGGTGAGAACTGAACTGGGGGCACTCCCCAGTTCAGCATATGGGTCCACTTGGGCCGGGGCCAGGATTCGATCCTTGGTCCCCGGGGCTGCAAAGTGAGCGCTTAACCCACTGAGTTATCCCAGCTTCCCAAGGGGGATTTTTTATTTTTTTAAGATTTATTGTTTTTGACAGAGACAGAGAGAGACAGAGAGAAGGGGGAGAGCCCAGAGCAGTCTCCATAGTTGCACGTCATCAGTTTTCGACATGGTTTTGGTCCACACAGGTGGGCGGGGGCCATGCAGGGCACGAACTGGGCTAGGGGCCTCCTGCATGGGAGGCACGCCCCCTCAAGCCAGGGGTGGAACCAGGGGACCAAGAACCACATAGGAAGCACACCCCAGTTCAGCATATGGGTCCATATGGGCCAGGGCCAGGATTCGATCCACGGTCCCCAGGGCTGCAAAGTGAGTGCTTAAACTGCTGAGCCATGCTGGCTTCCCCTAGAGGGAGATTTTTGATGCCTCATAATTATGATTTGGTCCTTGGTCCTCACCTGTGGACATTTTTCTCATTGATGCAAATGAAGATATAAATGGTATATCCATTAAGTTTATGAGAAACTTGGGAAGGAAAACTTATACACTGAATAATATATTCAAAAAATCTTAGACTAGAAGAAAGGCCCAGAACTAATAATTTGAAGTTTTGTAAGGAAAATGTAAATGTCTGTTCTTATAGACATTTAAAAAAAGTCAACTGCACAAACACAACTAGAGATCTGGCTTCAAAGTAGTTGATATGGACGTGGGTTAAAATTACAGATTTTTGTGGAGTGAGCTATGACTGCAAGACACTAAACAATGTGATTTGGCTGCATCCAGAACAGCTAGCACATTTGGATTCTATTAAGGAAATTATAAAAACTGCTGCCCATTTTTCCTCTTGCACACTGGAGTATTTTTAAGGGAGGCGGGGGGTGATTTGAAGGGACTGAAAATAAAGAAGACAGAAAGGACATGTCAGCTGTCCTTAGATCTTTAAAGGGTCTATATTCTATAGTGCTCCAGAGGACAAATAGGGACCAATAACTAATACAAGTTACAGCGATACTGACATAGGTTTAATATAGGGAATTGCCCCCAGATTGCATGGGCTTTCTTTATGAGGTAGTGAGCTCCCTGTCATTAGCTACATTCAAACCTAATAGGTGACCCACTTGCCAAGATGTTTTAGAGGAAGTCCCTGCATTTGTCAGGTTTCCTAAAAAGCTCCTTCCAATCCTGAGGTCCTATTATTCTATAGTTCTCTGGCCTGACTGGAGAGCCAGGGCAAGCATGGTTCCCAAGACAGCATCTTTCTAACTCTGGTGCCCCCTCCAGCCTTTAGCAGCCATGATGGAAGAGGAGCCAGAGTCTGCAAGAGCAGAAGAAGGCAAAGCCCAGGATGGTGAGTAACACCCACTACCATCCATAGAGATGGAGTAGGGCCAGGGGCCCAGGTGTGGTACAGAGGATGGAGGGTCAAAGGGCATGCCAGGTTTGTAGATAAAGGAGGCTCTGCAACAAATGGGTAAGAGAACGAAGGCTACCCTCCTGGAGCTGGAGACAATTTGTTGGTGTTTCCCATCCCAGGAAACTCTGAAGGGGATAAGAAGACTGAAAAGAAGACAAATGATGACAAAGTGAGAATCCTTTCTCTCTTCAAGGACCCTAGTCCTCTCCCTAACCCAGTTCTGACACCAGTCACAGCCTCAGCAAAAGCTCACACTTACTCTGTGGGTTCCCATCACCTTTAACCTGCCTTCTCCACCACCTCATACACACACAACAAATACATTCCTCTTAGTTCAGGGACCTGGGAGATAGATAGACTGTAGTGTGTCTGAGAATGCCCCTCCGTGCCTTGGACTCCTACCCTTCAATGTGGGACAGAGGAGCCCTGAGACTCATCACCCCCTTTCACCCCCAGAACAAACAGCCTGGCTTCCAGCAGTCTCATTACTTTGTGGCCCTCTATCGGTTCAAAGCCCTGGAGAAGGATGACCTGGACTTCCCGTGAGAGGCCTTAGGATTGCGGGGAGGGGTGGGGGGTTAGGATTGGGGGGGGGGGTCCTGAGAGTGGAGAGGAGAGAGCCAAGCTCCCTATGGGAAAGGAAGGGAGGAGGAGAGACACTCAGGGCTTGGAGCCTATTGAGGCTGGACCTGGGTACAGCCAAGGGACTAGATATGTGAGTGAGGCCCCTGCCTTCCTCTGCCAGGCCTGGAGAGAAGATCACAGTCATTGATGACTCCAATGAGGAGTGGTGGCGGGTAAGAGAAATGACTGAAGCTAGGGTGGGACGTGGGTTGAGTTTAAAACCTGAGATTAAGAGACTGATTCTATTCTCCCTGCCCCCTCCTCTAGGGGAAAATAGGGGAGAAGGTCGGATTTTTCCCTCCAAACTTCATCATTCGGGTCCGATCTGGAGAACGTGTGCACCGGGTGACGAGATCCTTCGTAGGGAACCGCGAGATAGGACAGATCACTCTCAAGAAGGACCAGGTAGCTCTGCTGCCCCAAGCTAACCACAGGCCTGGAGGCTTGTCTGCAAACCATACTCCTTGCAGATTTTAACCCATTAAAATGGGCCTGGCATAACCCAGTTATGGGCCTTCATAACTCTGGGCTCCCCTGCTCTCCTGTCCTACATTTTCCCTTGATTCTGGCCTCCCTAATCCTTTACTCGTTTAGATTGTGGTACAGAAAGGAGATGAAGCCGGCGGCTACGTCAAGGTCTACACCGGCCGCAAGGTGGGGCTGTTCCCCACCGACTTCCTGGAGGAGATTTAGGTGTGCAGGCGCCTGCTGGCGGGAGATATCCATGCCCCGTTCTGGGCAGGCCCAGTGGAGGATGAAGAGGAAAGGGGCGAAGCAACTATACAGCTGGGTAAGGGAAGGTGGGAAGGCCCACCTGAGCTTGACAGGGGCTTCTGGGAAAGGACTGGTTCCCGCCCCCTTTCATGACCTAGGACGTCGGATACTGGTGCCCAGAGCAACCTTTCCCCGCAACCCCTCAGGTCCAGCTTTTGAGAGCTGGAAAAAGAAGAGTGCGTCTCCACTAGGAGGTGACTCGGGGTGCGGGAGTGGGTGGCAGGCGAACTGTTGAACTGTTGCGAATTTATTAAAGTTTTGACAAAAGTTAGAAAAGTTCTTTAACTGGCAGCCAAGGAGAGAGGGAGGGGAGCACCTACAAAGGAATGGAGAATCCTCCTTAACTGTCTCACCTCACTGCACAGTCCAGTAACCCAAAACCCACCTGGGCTGAGGGTGGGAAGTGGGGAGACAGGTGCGTCCGGCAGGAGTGGCCTCTGTCTTCATTGAAGAAAGGGGAGTCGGGCTGGGATCACCAAGCCCCGCACCCCTGCACCTGGGAGCAGGATCCGGCAGCGGGGTAGGTTCACCTAGCTCTTGGCGATTTAGCTGCGTGCAGCTCCTTACATTTAGGAACCTGGCTCAGTGCCGATCTGGGCCGCCAGGGGGCGATACAAGATCTCGGTTGGAGAACGAGGGACGGGTTGGGGGTGTGGGGAGAGAGAACCAGAGACACAACAGAGCCCGAGACCCTGGGCCTGGTAGGGGGCGGGGTGCGTGCCGTCTCCATGGCAACACTTCCTCAAGTCCTCCGGGAACCGAGCGAGCAAGGCCGGGGGGCCTAACCCTTCCCGCGTGGGCCCTCGCCCCAGCCCTTTCCGACAGGTACCAAGTGAGAGGGCTGGGGCAAACAGCTAGCGGGCTCACGCGGAAACCCCCTCCTGTGGCATGGCGTATGCAAATGTTATTATTTGCATATGTAGATATGCAAATATACCAGCCTCGGTCAAGGTGGCAGGTGGCGGGAAGCGGGAAGGTGTGGGGAAGGGAGCTGAAGGAGACGAGGAGTTTGGGGACCTGGGAAGCAGCCCAAGGTGTTCGGGGTGAGGAAAGCAGAGGGTCTTTAGCTTGATAGTGGATGGGGGTGGGTCAGCCTGGCCAGCCAGGAGATCCTCTTCTGCTCGTCGTCTGCCAGGCCTGAGGTTGGCACCGCCTAGCAAGGTTGGCAGCAGGAGCCCGGGCACCATCTGCTGCTAGCGGGATGGGGGTGGGGGGAGGGCGGACAGAGGCTCAGCTGGGCTGGGGAAGAGGAGGGCCCAGGACGGTCGCTCCCCACTTCCTTCCAGAAGGCTGAGGTGTGGTGGGGGTAGGGAAACACAGAAGGAGACTCGCTGCAGAGCTGGGTTCTCTTTCCTGTTCCCTTTGCCCTTGACTGTCCTTAATTCCTGGGGGGACGACAGGGTCATAAAGAAAGACTCAGGCGGTCCCCCTATAATCGTGCGAGAGCAGATCACAAGCCCCCCTCCTCCACCACGCACAAATCCAGACTTCTGCTCCCATCCCTCCTCAGGAATCTTCCTATCACGAGTGGGAGAAGCAGCTACTGCTTGGGTCGCATCTCTTCATCAAGCGTTCTGAGAGACTAAATACCGAGATCCTCGTGGGGACCCCCCCAATGCTGAAGCAAAACCAATTTACTGGCTCATTGGACAGTGGTGCTGGTGTGGGGGTACCAAAAATCAAAGAAAGTGGCTGTTCTCCCCCCCTTATATACTCGAGGGGCACCCCCTTCCCCGCCTTGCAGAGCCAGCAGCTGTCCCTAATTAGAGCGGCGGTTTAATTGGATTTATCAGCAGTTAATAGGAAATTAAGCAAAGGGCCCAAGAGAGGGAGGGTGGCGGGAGGAGTGGGAAGGCCGGCTGTGCTGAAATCGAAGGACGGGTGCTGGGGTGCCAGAGGTGGGGATACAAGGCCCAGTATCTCTAGTGAGCCCCATGGTCACACCCCACCCTATAACTTGTCCCCTAGTTGGGACTTGGCCTGCTGGCTAAGAGCAAATCTCAGGAGAGGGAGGCCGGAGTGACAGCGACCCTGCGTGAGCCCCAACGCCTCTACTCCTGCAAGCAGCCGCCTGGGTGATGGATGATGCTGCCTCACGCTGCAAAGGTCAGTCTGGGCCAAAGAGCAGACTGAATTGAAAACAGGCCAGAGGAAGGGTCCAGGACACAACCAGCACCCTACACCCCCCCCCAGTGCCCACCCAGTTATTAGCAAAGAAAGTAGCCCCTTGAAATCGGAAGATTGGGCAGCACAGGGGACAACGCCGTTATGGCTTGGAGGTTACCCCTCTATGGCTCCTGCTCTTCTCTCCAGCTGCTGGGGTTGGGATTGGCTGGGTCGTCTGAGGCCAGTGTGGCCCAAGGTCTGCACCACCCGCCCTGGGGGCCAAGAAAGGAAGCTTGCCAGCATTCAAAGGGGGTTCAGAGGGCCAAGAAAGGAAGCTTGCCGGCATTCAAACAGGGTTCAGGGGGCCAAGAAAGGAAGCTTGCCGGCATTTAAATGGGGTTCAGGGGGCCAAGAAAGAAAGCTTGCTGGCATTCAAATGGGGTTCAGGGTCAACAGCCCCAGGCACCTCCTGTCATCAGGACCTCATTCTATGGTTAGGCTAACAAGGCCTGTTATCAGGGACCCCAGCGACCTCTCTGCCGCACTCCACCACTTCGGGCCACAGGCAGCAGCTGCACGTGGTGCGGGTGCCAACATCTGAATGTGTGTTGGTAGCTGGGTCCCTCTGTGTCCCTGGCAGTTATGGGTGTCTATGCCCCTGATGTATGTGTGTGTGTGTGTGTGCCCCAAGTGTGTGAGGTGTCTGTCAGAACCCCAGGCATGGTGTGTATGTGTGTGTATCCCTGTTGAGTGAATACTTATCTGTCAGTCTTGTTCCCATTGTGCCCACCCCCCATCCCCTGATTTTTGCCTAAGTCCCTGAATGTCTAGGTTTGCATATGTACTCTGGCATGTTCATTCTTCATACCTGGGTGTGCCCCATGGTGTGCACATTTCCATGGGTCTCTGCCTGCAGGACTGTGTATGTGTGAGAATCAGTAAGAGCCTCTGGTGAGTGTGTGTGGCTCTGGCGTCTCTGCCTGCAGGTGTGTTTCTTGGTGACAGTGCGTGGGCGTGTGCCTGGGTGTGAGCCGCTCAACAGCCTGTATTCGAATGACAGTGTGACACACGCATACTCGCGAGTGTGTGTGTGTGTGAGTGTGCGTGCGCCCGCGCGCGTGCCTGGGTGAATCTTGCGCCCCGCCCGTTCCTCTCTCCATTTCTATTCCTCTCTCCTCTCCGGGCGGGCGGGCTTGGCTCCGTCGTCCGCATCATCTCCATCCATTATTGAAGAAACAGCCGCGTCCGCTCCAATCACATCAACACCCCCGCCCCCCTCCGCTGCACTTGCCCCGCGGCCCCTCTGGGTGCTGGGGTTGGGGGAGCCGCGGCGCAGCGCGGGCACCAGAGAGGAGCGGGCTCGTGACCTGTGTCCCGAGCCGGGCCAGGCACCGGGACACCGGGACACCGGGGTCTGGGCGCACAGCGCTTTGCATAAACAGATGGTGCGGGCGTCTTTGTCTCGCTCGCTCCTTCTTGTCCCTGCGGTTCACGGCGGCTCTGTGGCTGTGTGGCTGATGCAATCACGATCATTTCAGAGCCTCGGGACTGGCGCCTTAATGGAGGCAGAGGGAATCAGGGGTCCCGGGCTCCGGAGCAGATGCTGGGCACTGTGTCTTCCCTCCCAGGCGCCCTCCTTCGAGCCGCACAGCTACAGAGGGAAGGAGGAGGCCATGCCGAGGTGACGGGCATGTGGAGGTTACCGGGAAGGGGACCCCAGGCAGTGCCCCGAGTTGTCCCCAGGCTGTCCCATTGGACTGCTGCAGCCCCCCCCCCCCCGCAGGGACAGCAAGCCAGAGAATAGGAATAGAACGGGAATGGAGGGGAGAGACAAAGACAGTGACAGAGAGGCATTTGTAAAGAGAGACCCAGCCAGGTAGAGAGATGTAGAGAGTAGGAGAGACAAACATGGAGACAGAGAAACAGACGCAGAAGGATGAAGCCAGGCAGAGAGCTGCAGAGGGAGAGACAGACACAGCCAGAATGACACAGAGATAGAGGCAAACAGGCAGGGCCTGAAGAAGAAAGAAGCCCCCAATAGGGCAGCCAAAGACTGGGACAGGAAGAGGCAGAAGGCAGAGGGCAGTGTCAGGGCGAACAAAGAGTCCCAGGGCTGGCACAGAGCCCCAGACGTTTGGAGCCACCCAGCCTGGAGAGAGTCAGTTTGAACCGGGGGTGCCCGAGGCTGGTGAGGTGGGAGCTTCCGTGTTCTGACTCCGCACTCTCCCTCCCACTGCGGGACCCACTGTTTTGGCCGCGGGAGTGGCAGGAGCCGCGGGAGGGGTGTGGACCCCATAGTAGGCACTCACCTGCCGGAAAGCCGTGGGGCGCAGGGCCGACGCGGCACGATAGGGGGCGCCAGAGGCTCCTTCCCGGCCATCTTAGAAGCAGCTAGGCCTCCAGGGGGCGCCCGCGTCCACGGCCCTGCCTCCAGCGGGCGGAGCCGAGTCCGGCCGCTTTTGACACGCGGCGCCCCTGTGAGGTTTAGCGTTCAGAGCCCGGTCCCAGCAGGACCCCACCGGCCTCCAGCCACGCCTAACCCCCAGCTATTGCCTTCTGCTGTCCCTCACCCGCTGAGTCAGCGTGGCCTGAGTCCATGTGGTGGGAAAAGTGCAGGGAGATGGGGAGAGATGGAATTAGGAATCCAAGTTCTGTGCTCCAGCTGGGGCCCCAGAGTGAGGATCCAGAGATGGGAGGCTTAGAAATAGCGTCACAGAGGAGGGGTCAGCGACTGCACCAGAGGCAGGTGAAAGGTCAAGGAGAGGCCAGAGCAGAACTCCTGTAATAGGGAGTTCAGAGAGCTGAGCAGAAATCCAAGGCAGGAGGATCCGTGGCACCTCTAGGAAGGAGCGGGGCAGGGAGTCTGGGACGCGCTAGGCCCCGTCACCTGAATTCACAGGAAAGGACACAGGATGGTGACTAAGGGCCGGGGAAGGAAAGAGGCGTGGCGCAGGGGCCCAACGTCCCTGTCCAAGTCCTGGCGTCCAGCTGTGCCAGAGAGAAGCCAGAGGTGCAGCCCGCTGCATGGCCCCTCCAGCTCGCACTCTGAGGTTGATTCTTAGTACCAGAGACTGGAGGGCTGGGGGCACAGGTGACAGGACACCCCACTCCCTGGCCCAGCCCTGGAGGTGCAGGTGCTTCGGGAGGGCCAGGCTCTGCTCTGTGCCAGGCTCTGACATCCCGTCAGGCCCCCTCCCTCGCCCCACATACGCGCAGCAAGTCTCTGTCTCTTTGTTCTCACCGTGTCTCTGACACTTTATCTCATTATCCGCCGGATGGAGGCGGAGAGCCGGGACCCCGCAGCCTAATTACAGCGGAGCATGTCAGCGCAGGGGGCGGGGGAGGTATCAGCACCTGGGAAAGGAATGGGGCCCCCAGGAAGGGTCCTCTCCCTCCCTGTACCCGAGGGGTCCAGCGGTGGGTGCGCAGCTCGCAGCTGCCCCAGGGCTCTGGAGGAGAGCAGTGGGGGGCGCTACAGGATCCAGCTGCCCAGGGTGCTGCAGGGAGGGAGAGAGGAGGGTGGGCATTAGCATGGGAGTGGGGAGAGATGGTTAGGGGTGGACTCCTGGGTCCCTGGGACCCCAATTCCCCAAAGACGGTGGCAGTGAGCCTTCTGGTCCTGACATCATAGCTTACACCTGAGCTGGCTGTGGAAATGGGGGCTATACTTCTGTTTCTGTGTCTTGTTCTCTTTCCTCCTTCGATATCTTGTCTCTTCCCTTGCCTATTCCCCTCACTCCGTTCTCTTCCTCTCCATCACTGCCAGAGGCAGAGGGTGATTCCATCTTCACCCCTACCCAAGGTAGGCAGGGCAAGAAAGTTTCCCACGGCTCCAAACTTCACTGACTGACTGTCCTGAGCCAGATTTGGGACCCTCAGCTCCCCTGGCCTTCAAGCACAATTCCAGACCAACTACAACACAGGAAACACCACCCAGGATGAGAGGGGCTGGGGCAGCCTTTGGTCTGTTGGCCTGTCTGTGCCCTCCTACTTCCACCACACTGGGGGCGGGGGGGACAGAGCCAGGGCCTCCAGGGGCTGTTAGCTCCTGGATGGCCCTAGAAGTGTCCGGGAAGCCCTGCAGATGACCTGGCTCTTCCCTGGTCCCACTTGTGAACACTCAACACCTACACTTTGCTGGAAGTCTGTCTAGCTGCCTGTCTCATGGCGAGTTCCTCTCCCGCCTTCTGGATTCCTCTCTTAATCAGAGTCTGGGCCAAAGCCGGTGAGGCCTCTCCCTCAGACCAGCCCAAAGCTCCAACTATGATGGTGTCCCATGGTCCAGGGTGCGGACACCCTGAGGAGAGAGAGGAGGAGCAGAAATCCCTTTGCTCCCCCATGATTCTCCCTGCTCTGAGCCTGGAACTGTGGGAGCAAGAAAGAGGGGTGGGGGTGGGGTGAGTGGGAGCCACAGCCGGGCGCGGCAGGGTTGGGCTGACCCCTCCCTAGCAGGGGGGCGGGACCCCAGGAGGAGCAAGGGAGCCGAGCCGCTGGAGAGGATCAGACACTGGGGAGGCGTGATGGCAGGAACCAGTCTGGGGTCCCGTTTCTACCGGCAGATCAAGAGACATCCCGCGGTGAGTTTGGTTCCCAGAGCCACTGGTTCTGATTCCTAACTCTCCCGCTGCTCTGGCGTCCCCCAAATGTCCCAGTCCCCTCCTTTTGCCTGGTTCCCCCTGCGCCCCTAATCTTTCTTTAGAGTACCTGTAACTATCCCTGCAGTATGCACCCCCCTCACACACCGTGTCCCCCGAATCTTCGTGGGACGGGCTTGCTGTGGGGTGAGGGAGACAGACAGAAACGTGTTCAGAGGTTCCAGGCCCCCTCTCCCAGAAGGGAAGGTGCGCCAACCCTGGGGCGGGCGGGCAGGGCTACTGAATGGCGGGGAGGGACTGACGGAAGGTGCCCCCGTCTTGCCCACAGCTCATCCCGATGATCGGCTTCATTGGCCTGGGCATGGGCAGCGCTGCGCTCTACTTGCTGCGGCTCGCCCTGCGCAGCCCGGACGTCTGGTAAAGGCCGAGCTCGGGGCGCCGGCAGGGGTCCTGGGTGGGAAGGGATGGAGCAGGAACGGTGGGAATAGGTAGGCGGTCCTAGAGAGGATCCCCTGGCAGCACACCTGCCACGGCCCCGCGGGGCAACCTCAGGGCTGAAGTCCGCTCCTGTCCACCGGTTTGCTCTCTTCTGCGGCTCCAGTTGCGGACCGCTTGGGGCTGCGCACCCCGCCCCGCTCCCAGCCCAGTTGCCATGGCGACGCTGCTCTGCCCTCACCAGCAGCCTTTGGGTACCTAGATGACCACGTGGGGAGGGGTGGGGGGATGGGAGTGGGGCCAGGAAGGCGCGGAGACTCCACACCCTGCCAGAGGCGTCGGGGGTGGGGTAGGGGGTCCTCCACAGCATCAGGAGCACCCCGTTGTCAGAATTAGAGACACATCACGGGAAAACCAGCCCCTCGGGATCACGCCGGATTGCCAACTGCTCTGCACCACCGGCTTGACCGAGGGTGGCAGGGGGGCAGGCGGGAGTCCCGGGGACAGGTTGTCAGTCTGTCACCTGGCTTCACGCTGACAATGGTGACAGCCTTCTTGTCTCACTTATCAGCAACCACTAACGTGCTCCTCCCTGCCGGTCTCTGAGAAACTGGCCCCCACGGCAGGAGGCGGGTGTGGCAGAGGTAGAAACCCTGGGTGTTACCTTAGGCTTCAGAGCACTAGATCCCAGAGAGGAAAGCCTAACCCCTCCCTCCCCGCAGCTGGGACCGAAAGAACAACCCGGAGCCCTGGAACCGCCTGAGCCCCAATGACCAATACAAGGTACCTCTTGCTAACTTAACTCTAGGGCTTCACCTCCACCCTCTCATCTCAGCACCCACCCCTGCAAAGGGAGGCCTGGGGCACTCAATGCAACCCCCCTTGCCCCATAGTTTCTTGCAGTTTCCACGGATTATAAGAAGCTGAAGAAGGACCGGCCAGACTTCTGAGCCAGGATGGGGTGTGTGCTGCATGTACACGGCTGTCAGCCAGCCGCTCATTTCTTCCACTCCCCGCCAGTCCTGGGGCGCCACTCCAGCCACCCTCTCCAGCTCCTGCGTCCACAAACCCCGTTCCCACGGGGAAGGGAGGCAGCTCCACTCCCCCTCCCCCCCTGCTGTCTGTAGCGGAAGCACCTCTGACCCTCAGCTTGAGTCCCACGCGGGGGAGGGGTTACGAGGGTGGGCGGTTTGAACCCAAAAGCCCAAACCAGCCCCTCTGCCCGGCTACCTGGGCCTTGTAGGGTGTGGCACAGGCTACGTGTTGCGCGTGGCAAACATGAGCCAAGAGCAAGCAGGGGCCTCTTGAGTGCCAGGCGACGTGGCAGGCCCCACGTTAGCTCAGGCTGCTGGCACCTGCCCAGGGCAGCGAAGCTGCTCAACTGGGATCGTGGCCTGCAGCCCAGCCAGCCTGCATGAGGCACCTATGCTCAGGCAGGAGCAGCCTGTTCCTCCCTGTGCCCCAGGCCCCTGCCCCTGGAGCCAGCAAGCCAATGGGCGCCACCTCCTGCCTCGCACCTGGGCCTTCCCCTGCTATCCCACCCCTTCCTTGCTCCCCTCTGTCCCCTGAGATCAAACAGAAGCAGCTGTGGGCAAAATACAATTTCATTTAACAAATTTAATTTGCTGCGCCTGCTAATCACGTCTGGTGTCGGCTCTGATCAGAGACAGAGAGAGGAGGCTGCCACCCCAGGGGTCCTGGTGGAGGTGGTGGGAAGGAACACTGGAGGGAGACAAACCACCACCTGGCCCAGGGGACCCCTCCCACAGTAATAGAAGCTTAGGTCAGCTTAGCATTTTATTAGATAAAAACAGAAAGGAGGGGGCCTACCCACCCCTTCCTCTGGCTCACACGGGTAACTGCCCCATCCCCACCCCTAAGAGCAGGGAGTCTATAACACTGAGATAATGGGAGAGGTTGGGGCACAAAGCCCAAGCTTCCTTGTTCTAAGTCTTACAAAAAGGAATCTTCTCAACTATAAATTCTGGGAAGAGAATTACACCTTGCTCTTCTCCTCAGGAGACCTTCCCTCCTACAGAAAAAAAAAAAAAAGGAAGATAGGTGTCCCCCTCCCCTGGTTCAGGTAAGGGGAAGGAGAGTACGAGTCTGTGGGCTTCACTTCACTGGTGCCTTCAGTGCTCTTCAAAACCAGGCATGGGGAAGGCCCTGGCAAACTCTTCCACCCGCTGCCTGAGGTCAGCCAGTCGATGTCTTATTTCTGCGTCCTGGAGTAGGAAGGATTTGAAATCCTGGAGTTTGGCTAGAGAGAGGCCAGGAGAAAAGTGGTCAGAGCTCTAGGGAAGGCAGTTAGATCACTGGGGGAAGGGCGGACAGTGGATGTAGCTGGCTGGCTCAGGGGGGTCCGGCCCACTCACCAGTCTTGCTCTTCACCTCCAAGCTGATATTGACACCTTCATCTATAAAGTCCACAACTCTCCGGAAGTCATCCTCACGAAAATGTCGAGAGGTCAAGGCTGGGGCCCCTGGGAGAGAAGCGGAAGAGGATTAGCATTGGCCAAGCCTTGTAAGCATCCCTTCCTACTGTGACCCCAGGCCTCACCAAGCCGAAGGCCCCCGGGTGTGATGGCACTTCGGTCTCCTGGACAAGTGTTCTTGTTGGCTGTGATTGATACAAGCTCCAGGACCCGCTCAACCCGAGCCCCATCCAGGCCTTTGGGCCGCAGGTCCACCAGCACTAGGTGGTTATCAGTGCCACCTAAGGGGGGGACAGTAAGTGGGGGGTCGTGAGTCCTGGAACTCTGCCTGAGGCTACAGGGGCTCTCACCCACGCCCCGGCTCACCAGACATCAGCGAGTAGCCTCGCTCCAGCAGGGCATCAGCCATGGCCCGGGCATTCTTCAGAACCTGCAGGGAGTACTCCCGGAACATGGGGGTGCCAACCTGGAGATAAGACAGCAGCACCTGAGACCCACGTCCTGCCCCTTCTACTCCTCTGTCCCCAGCACAGCTGTGACCCCCAAGGCGGACCACTTCCCTCCTAACAGCTCCAACTTCAGTGAGCGAGGTGCAGGGTCTGAGCATCCAAGACAGTGCCCAGCCCCTAACAAAAGGAGGCTCCTGACCTGCTTTAGAGCCACAGCCACGGCAGCAATGGCATGGTTGTGGGGACCTCCCTGCAGGGATGGGAACACAGCAAAATTGATTCGGTTCTCAAACGTGTAAGGGATTTCCCGACCAGTCTTAGGGTCCACAGACTGCACCCCCTTCCGGTAGAAGATGAGTCCTGATCTGTGTAGGAAGAGGGTGGTCAGAATCTAAGTTGAGAAGAAGGGGCATGGGATGTGGAGAGCAGAGGAAGCTGGCCCAAGCCCAGGCCCCTGAGGGCTCTAGTCCACCTCCGTTATGCTCAGTGTGCTGGGCTCCAGGGGTCTGGGGGAGCAGCCCTTCCCTCCCACTCCCAAACACCCTGCCAGGTAATTGCTGGGTAACGGGCAAGAGAAGAATTGTCAGACTGGGTCGGAATCTTCAGGTGGAACGAGTTTCTCTCAGATCCAGCCCAACAGTGTCCTGGGCATAGGGTGTGAAGACAGGGAAAGGCAAGGCCTGACCTGGCCCCTCGGAGAGTCTTGTGGGTGGTAGTGGTGACAACATCCGCATGCTTGAAAGGTGAGGGGATCACCTTGCCAGCCACCAGGCCACTGATGTGGGCCATGTCTGCCAGCAGGTACGCCTTGACTTCATCACACACCTGGGCAGGTAGAGAGGCAGGCTTCAGCCTGGGGGGGCCCAGGCAGTTCTGCCCAAGGCTGCTCCTCCAAAATCTCTCCACCTCACCTTGGGGAGTGGTCGGTCCCCCAGTCCCCCACCAACCTCTCTCATCCGGGCATAGTCAATGAGGCGAGCATAGGCACTGGTGCCCGCTATGATGAGCCGCGGTCGGAAAAGTCGAGCAGTTGTTGCCAGCTGGTCATAGTCAATAAGGCCAGTTTGGGGCTGGATAGACAGACAAAAAGCTAAAGCCCTGAGAAGAAAGCAGAGCAGCTCACTCTCCTCCTTGATCCTGGGGGGCTTCCCAGGGCTCCAGACCCTCCCTTTCCCCAGGAGAGGGCCTGAGCAGCTCCCTCTCCTTACCCTAGAGCACTCACGTTCAGCTTATAGGGCATAGACTCAAAGAAGATGGAGGTGACCGAGATCCGCTTCACATCAGACATGTAGCCATGGGTGAGACTAGGCAGGGAGGAGAGGAAATAAGGCTTCAGAACGGAGTAACACCCAGCCTTAACCATTACTTTCCAAAGGCCTGTGTGCCTAGAGCACTCCTCCTAACACTGCTCTGTCCGCTCTGTGCTGAGCATGGGTTACTGGGGCCTTATCTTCTTCCTGCACTGTGACTTGCAGGACAGGGAGCACACTGCTCCCTCTGCGTGGCACGTGGTAGGTATTCAATAAACAACCCCTCTCCTATGCCCATACTGCCCACTGAGCCCACTCCACCCATACTCACTGGCCCCCATCGGGCAGGTCCAGCCCCATGATTCTGTCGTGAGGCTTCAGAAGGGCTGTGTAGGCGGCCAGATTGGCGGGGGACCCTGAGTAGGGCTGGACATTCACTCCCCACTGTGCAGGATCCAAGTCAAAGGCCTCCAATGCCCGGCGCTGACACAACAGCTCAATTTCATCCACTACCTCTGCTCCCCCATAATACCTGCCATGGGGAAGGGGGCATATTAGGGCACAGATAAAGGGTTTCACCATCCCCCGTGACCAGCAGCAAAGAACTGGGAAGGCCACTCCTCTAAATGCACTGGAAAGGTACAGGCATGTGTCCCCCACAGGGAACACCATCCCTGAGGCGGCCCTCAGTCCTCTGGTGCCTCGCCCTCACCTCTTGCCAGGATAACCCTCTGAGTACTTGTTGTTCAGACAGGAACCCAGGGCCTCCAGCACAGCTCGACTGCAGAAGTTCTGGTGTGGGGGGTGGGGCAATGTCAGAAGGTTCTGAGCCCCTTTCCCTGGACCCCACAACCCACCCTGCCAGAGCCCTGGGCTGCAGGGAGGAGGTGGGCTCTACAGAGAGCTGTTCATTCGAGGATCCTTGCCAGGCTTGGTGCAGGACGAGAGGCAGCATCCTCAGAAACCCAGCTGCTGTGATATGTCTCCCCAGCAAGGCCACCTGTCCACTCAAACCTGTGCTTCCAGGTTCCTGTTTTCTCTTGGGAGGGGGAAGGGACCAGACTCCACTGTAGGTCCCTGAAAGACTCCGGGAGCTCTCAAATGCCCCCATCCCACGTTCCAAAAGCCCTGCCTTTGCTTCAGAGGACAGTTAAGAAGAGAGGGAGAGAAGGCCCAGCAGCAAGGCCCTGAGTCTGAAAGGGAGACTTGGAGAAGCAGCAGCAGGGTGATCTGGTCTGTCCTAAACCCATGTGGCCCAAACCCTGGCCCTCCTCCCCAGACCCCACCTCTGAGGCAATGAGTTCCAGGCCACGACACTGCCTGTCTTTCTCCCTCTGCAGCAGCTCCCACATCTCAGGGTCACTGTCTGATAGACTCTCCTGGCCTGTCCAGCCCCTGGTTGCTTCTCCAGTCTGGGTCTGGGCTGCCTCATTGTGCTGGCAACGTACGGCCATCCTGACCAGCTGACCACATCTCCGCAGAGGCTAGGGGAGGAAAAGCCAGGGTCAAATAAAAGCATCCAGACCAGTCAATAGTCTCCCAACAACTCTCAGTCATGCTTATTGGGCCCTCTGGCTCCAAACCTACCAGCCTGCTGTCCAGCCTGCCTGTCCCAGTTTTTACCACCCCCACCTCCAAAAGCCAGTTCTAGAGCCAAGGTTGAGACCAATGTCCAGGGGGTGGTTCTGATTCAGTCCACTCACCTCACCTCAGAATTTCCCTCCACCTCGACCCATGAACCTCTGCAAAGCCACAGGGCAAAGTCTGTCTTTCTAGAAGCTAGAGGTTCCAGAATTTCTTGCCAATGGGAACAAAAGGCTCTTTCCTATAGAGCTTCAGAAACAGATATCCCAGTCAGGGGGGAGGAGGCCTAGTTGCAAGGGATTAAGCTATCAGGCTGTGGAAGTGGTTTTCAGAACGATGGAGGTGGCAGGGTAGACCTTTAGCAGTCCCTGAGGAAGAGGGAGTGCGGGAGGCACGCTGGCTGAGAAGCCAGAAACCACATCCAGTCCTTTGCCCCGCCCCCTTCCCAACTCCTTCCAGCCCCAAGAGCAGCGGGACCCCTGATGCAAGCAGTGGGGCAAGATTGCATCATCTGCATTCCTCAGGGCTTGCAGGGCTCAGCTTGCCGTCCAGCCGGAAACGCTGCTCGTTAGCCAGCACAGGACTCACAGGGCATCTGGTGCAATTCTTTCCCCTAATGCCGCGTGAAATGGACGATCATAAGGCTCTGGGATATCTGGTTACCGGAATGGGGAGGAAAGGGGCCCCCAGTCACCCCACGTGCACCCGGTGTCTCAGGGATTCCTAGTTGCTTGTCTGCTCCTGGAGGCCCCACACCATGTGCGTGGAAAAGCCAGGGGAACCCGAGTTTATGAATGGAAACTACTGTAGGAAGGGAGCTTGCTTTCTATTGGTCGCCCAGTCTCTGGAGCCCCATTCTTCTTACCCGAGTCACCCAGAGGAAAGAGAAAGGAAGCATCGCAACCCGAGGTCGCAGGAGGTCCAGCCACCAACTCAAACGGGGGAAGCGGGGGGACAGAATAAAACTGATCAAAGAGCGCGTGCGCGAAAAGAGGAGCCAGAGCAGCCACAGGACCAAGGGGCGGGGCATACGCATGCGTGAGGTGACACCTTTTATGGCCTTCTGGGAATTGTAGTGTTTTCCACCTTTCTTTCTCTTCATTTCCTGTCTGTAGCCTTAGGGTCAGAGGCTCCTGCCACTAGAAAGTAAAGAGACTCAGTGCAGCCCCATCTTCTCACTGCTCTGGAGCTCTTCGGGTTTTTTTCCCCCCTGTCGTCTAGACAACTATTTCTTTGATGCCTACTGAATACCCAGCATTATTAGGATCTCTGGGAAATACAAAGACTCCTATACAAGCTAGAGAGCCATGGTGCACTGGAAGGCACCTGGTTTGGAAGGGTGAGAACTTAAGTTCAAGTTCCAGCTCTAGGACTAACTAGCAAGTTAGCCTATCTGGGCCTGTTTCTGCACTTGTAAATAAATAACAAAATAACGTGGTGGGGATTAAACGAGGCTTTGTGTGTAAACATGCTCTGGGATGTATGTCATCCCCTCCTCTGACTTACAAATCTGCTTCCTCCTTGGCCATCTATCTCCCCTTTCTCCTGAGATATTTGGGAGCTGAGTGAGATGCCCCCTCCTATCGTTGCACTTGTTGCACCTGTTGAATTTTATTACCTCTTCACCTGCTTGCCACCCTAGTAGTCAGTGAGCAATCTTTACATCCCTGGGGCCTATAGGTCCTTGGAGCTAGAAGGGATCTTTCTTTTAGCCTGACTTCCTCTGAACTCATACTTTTGGAGGGATTCTGACCCCCTCCAAGAGTAAGTTCCCAAACGTAGGCATCAGAATTGGTTGGGAAATATGACATAAATATGAGTGTGGAGCCTTTCCTCAGAGGTTCTAATTCAATGGATCTTGAAGAGTAGTGGGCATTTGCCCACTTGTGCTGACACACATTGAAACCTCTCCTCGGTGTGATTCTAACAAGCAGTGAATCTCACCTAACGATATTGCCTCACATAGCATTACACATTCATTTATTCATTCAACAGACATATTGAGCTCCTACTCTGTGCCAGGCATGCCATAACCCTGGAGACAGGTCACTGAGTGCTGGGACATCAAGAATTGAACAGGTAACAAAATGCAACAAGTGCAATTATAGGCAGAACACTCCACTCTGCTTCCAGGTGTCCAAAGAGGAAGGGGAGTGGGGAGAGGAGGAGGAGAGGATAGCCTTGGATGAGGCAGGTTTGCAAGTCTGGAAGAGGGGAGAACAATCCATCACAAAGCAAGCTCACATGCAAAGTCTCATTTAATCTCACGCTATTGTATTTCTGCTTTACAAGTGAGGAAACTGCAGCTCCCGTGGGCTAACTTGCTAATTCCACCCATTCCCACTTGGCTCTCATACTAGACCTCAGAAGTCCCCCTGGTAGCTCTAACCTTCTCTCCTGCTCTAGCCCCAGTGTTCTCAGTTCTTTCCAGCAATAGGCCTGGTGTTAGGAATCTGCCTCTTACACTCTCTGACCCAGAACCACTTCCCCCCTCCCTCCCTTTGGGTTGATCTTATCCATCCACCCATCCATCCATCCATCCATCCATCCATCCATCCATCCATCCAATATTCATTTTCTCCTTACCAACTTTTCAATCCCAGGCATGTCTGGGTCACATTTTGACTCAGCTTCCCGCGGAGCCAGTGGGCATTCGAGAACAATGCCCTCTCTGAGTTGGTACCTTGACCCAGGCCTCAAGGGGAGGAAGGCTGAAGACAGGCGTCCTTCGGGCCGCAGCTCGTCCACCCCTCTCCCTCACCCGTCAGGGGTCCCCAGGGGCGGGGGAGGCTGAGCTGGAGAACTGCTAATGAAGCCGCAGCCAATTAATGCCCGGGCCAGGGTTGGGGGCGGATAAAATTAGCTGCGGCTGCTGGAGGGAGCTGGAGGCGGGGGTAGAGAGGGTGGGCAGCTGGCTGAAGGGGTCCTTGTTTGCAGGCAGCAGCGTCGGTGATGAGGCCGAGCTCTCAAAACTCGCGCTCGTCCCTTCCCCCACGTCCTCGTCTCAGGCCTCCCTCTCTCCCTCCCTCCCTCATCCTTCTGCAAACTCAGCGCCCACGAAATTAGGAAGGAAAAGGAAGATCGATGACTCCAGATGCCGCAAACACCGTTCGCTCTCCCCCCACCTGCCGCCTCCCGACAGTCCCTCGGAGCTTAGCAGGTTGTCAGCGCTCTGCTTACGGCTCTGCTCACGCTGTCCTTGCATCTCCTTGAATGGAAATTCAGGCCGCGTCCCTCCCCCAAATCGTCCCTCTCAGGTTTAATCCCCGTCCTATCTACTGCGCATCTCCTATCCCAAGGGTGGCCTTCATCTCTGATAGGGTCTTGGATGACCTCCAAGGTGCTAGCTCCGTCGACATTTGCCTCAGTTTCCCCGAGAGCCGCGGTGGCTGGGGAGGAGGCCCTAGCCAGGTCTCTGCTAGACATAAACCCACATCATCCCCCCTTCCCTACAAAGGTCTCACACAAACTGGTATTGGATTTCACTTTATTTTGTTCCCTTTCTCGTCTGTTTTGGAGTAGAAAAAATATCACAGAGACGAAGCAGCTGGAAAGGAGCAGGTGGAGCAGGACTACAGGGACAGGAGGGAGGTGGGCAAAGGGCAGGGGATGCAGTCGACTGCCTACCCAAGTCTGCTGTCCATACCCTAATTGGGGTTTCGGGGAAAGGGGACAGGCAAATGGCAGGAGGGAACGGGAACAGGTCACATCTTAGGCGTCTTTCGTCTTTACGTGGGGACCGGGTAGAGCAGGTGGACAAGCACCAGGGGGTAAGAAAGTCGGGGTAAGATGAGGGTGCCAGGCCAGAAGTTATTAAAGCTGTGGGCAAAGGGAATGTCCAGCTCAGCGCCAGGGGCATAAAGGGGACCCAATGTGGATGTAAGGGACACTGGGACTGCCTATTCTCTGGGGCTATGATCTGCCCCTCCACTTCGCGGTATAGCTGAGGGGACAAGTCCCAGCTTGTAGGCACACCCCATAAAGAAAAGCTGATGGTCCCTGGGAGGACTGTTCCTCTCTGCCTCCAGAATGGAAGGGTAAAGGCAGCCACAGGAGTTGCAGGGCGTAGGTAGGGGTCCCACTTAGGATGTCCGGGATTTGGTGGAAAACTCATGGTCTGGGTGAGGGCAGGGTGCACTATCCAAAGTAGGGATGCTCGCTCTGGAAGTTATAGTCTGGGCACACCTTCTGCACCAGTTTGTAGTCAAAGCTGAGGAAGGAGACGAAAATGCATATGACTTTGAAGGGCTTGGCACAGAGCCAGGCCGCCTGACTCTGCGTATGCTCCGTGAAGCACACCTGCGAAGGGTCGTACAGGCACGGGCGGTGCTTGCGCGCACGGTTTGTCTTCTCATACTCCACGTGGCAATTGAAAGCTCGTGACTCTTTGGCCCCAGGCACTCCCAGCGATCCCCCAAGTGAGCCCGATAGCGCGCCCCCGAGGCTGCCTCCTAACCCGGGCCCCGCGGCTGCTAGCCCCAGCGGGGGCCCCAGCCCAGGGAGCACTCCTTCCAGGGCCAGAGTAGACTGCAGGGGGTGGGGGGCGGGGCCCGGCAGCCAGACACCTCCGAACTCGACACGCTTGGAGGGTGGCACGATACTGACGCTGAGGTTGCCCAGGCTGGACGAATTGTGGCGGAAGTACACGCTGAAGGTCCCATTCACATGGTCCACGATCTTGCCGGTCACCAGCAGCGAGAACTTGAGAGTATGCACCCGGAAGTAAAAGTCTCCCCAGCCGAAGATCTTTTTGGCGCGAGCCGCTTTGATGGACGGCTTTCTCTTGGTGCGCTGCGCAGGCAGCGCCCCCGCGCGCGCCAGGGCCGCCGTGTGGTTAGCCGGCCACGCCCAGCTCCAGCCTCCCGCGGCGCCCAGGCCGTCGGAAGACCTCGGCGCCGGGAGCTGTTGGCTGGGGGCGCCCCCTCCAGCTGCGGCGGGGCGCAGCTCCACGTACTGTGGCCTCCCGGACTCCGGTATCTGGGCACTGACGGCCTGTGGATGAAGAATGAGGAGAAAAAAGAGGCTCTGGGGTTGTCCCTGGCCACCCCTCCAGGGTCTTACCCACACCAGCCCCTTTCCACAGCTGCTAGGAGACCAAATGGAACCCGGCTGTCGGCAGCGAGTGGTTCAGGGAATGTGCATGGGAGTACACCTGCAGTCCTCTAAGCTGTGTGTGTGGTGTTAGCCAAATCTCTTCACCGATCTAGGCCTCAGTTTCTACATCTGTGAAATGACACTGAGAATCCTTGTTTTCTTCCAGAACTCCGATGCCGCTGAGAAAGCCCAAGTCAGTGTGGATTTGAAAAGGGAGTGAAGCTGGGAACCTGGGCCTAGTCTCGTCCAGCCTAGAGGCTGGTTGGTCCAGGGTAATGGGCCAGGGAGGAGCTGGACTTAGGCAAGCCAAGCTATGACCCCTGTCAACATCCAGCATCAAGAAAAAGGTGAAGACCTCCTAAAGCCTCTGCCAATGCTAGAGCCCCCGTCTCAGCCTCAGCTTCAGCCTCTACTCTCTTGCAGAAGGGGCATGGGAAACCGGTAGAGCTGAGAGCAGTGGAGAATCTAGGCGCTGTGGGTTGAAGCTTGGGGGCTACTCAAGTACCCCTCCCCGCCTCCAGCGCCCCTGCTGTGTGTGTGTGTGGGGGGGGTTCTGGTGGTCCTTCCCTGGGCTCGGAGGCAGCAGGAGGAACTGCCCCGGCCCGCCCCCACCCGTCTCCTCCTGTCTCAGGTGGCGGTGATCTGGGAGACAGCTCGGGCGCAAGTACAAGATAGATCGAGAGGCGGGAGCAGCAGGGCCAGGCCCCGGCCATCAATTATCTGGGGTGGGGAGGTTGGGGTGGCCAAGAGTGAAGGAGACTGGTAAGAGCGAGAGGAAGAAATATGGAGATGCGGCTTCTGCAAGGCGAGCTGGAGAGAGAGGAGCTGTGCGTGTCAGTGTGTCATTTAGACTGCTAGCTGTGGCCGTTAGTGTCTCTCACTGCATGTGGTTCAGGTCGGGGGGAGGGAGCAGGCATGTGTCAGTCTGGGGAGGTTGTGTTTGTTAGCCTGGGATGGTGTTCTGCATGTCTGTATACCCAAAGTGATGTGTGCGTGTGTGTGTACATATGGTTGATGAGTGTGTGTCTGCCTGAGGTGGCTATTGCAAGGTTGTTGTGTGTGTGGCCCTGGTGACTGTATGTGTCTGTTTGTATGCCCACGTGTATCAGTCTGAGGAGGCTGTGTGTGTGTGTGTCTGCCTGCTTGTGCTGGCTAAATGTTGTCAGTGTGGCAGCTACGTATGTGTGCCTGCGTTGGCTCTGTGTGTGTGTGTGTGTGTGTGTGTGTGTATCTGAGACTGAGTATCACTTTGCAGTAGCTGCATCTGTGTGACTGGTATAGTTGTATGCCTAGGTTGGCTGTATGTCTAAGGGTGGCTGTGTGTGATTCTCTAGATGTGTCGCATTCCCTGTGTGAGCTATCATCCTGTGTCTACATGTCAAGCTCTTTCTAAAGGGTATCAGCATATCCCCAATGATAGAACAAGTGTGCTCTCATTGGGTCCCCCCCGGGGGTGCATGTGTGAGTTGTATATCAATGGTTCCCGCTGGCTGAGCTTTGGGTAGGTAAAGGGCCTGTCAGCATGGGCGTCCCCTTCTGCACACACCTGGGTGTATACATCATGCATCTATGGGGGACAGGAACAGCAGAGTCAGGCTGCCGGGCTAGCATCTCCACTGCCTGGTCCCCATCCCCGAGGCCCTGTGATCCTGGGTTATTAATGCTGCCGACACCCGCTCGTCATACATATTTATTGCCCCCTCATTCCTCCTCCCATCCATCCCTCCTCCCAGCTCAGGTGAGAGAGGGGTGGTGGTAAGAGTGATTGACGCAGGCAGACAAGCTTGAGCTGGCAGCTAACACCCGAGGGTGGGCCTGAGAGGGGCTGAGGGAAAGGGTCGTAGGTTGCAGGGGGGGGGAGGGAAAGGGCATCCCGGTGAGGAGGGGTGCAGGCCCTGGGAGGTGAGCTTGGAGAGGGCAGGGCTCAAACTCCATGCTCCCAGGAGGGCACTGGAGGAGGAAATGTGTGAAGCTTCCACAGAAAGTCAAAAGGTGGGGTGGGGGTGGGGGGCATTTGAACTAACGGACACCCAACTCCTCACCCCTCTGGGCCTAACCATTGCTTTTTCCAGGGGCTTCCAAATGTCTCTGACCCACCCGCCCTCAGCACACTCCAGCAGCCTCCCCCCCACACACAGCGCCCCAAGTCCTGCACCCTCCCAGGACCTGAGCAGGGCTGGTTCAGTCCAGTGACTCCTCCCAGTCGGGGTGAGACTAGACAGCAGGTTTGGCTGGGCTGTGAGGGATGCCCGTATTCCCCCTCTGATCCCAGACAAATTGCTGTCTGCACTTCTCTGACCCTGGCAAATCCCAGGGCTTTGGGCACCAGCACCCCCACCTGCCCAGGAGACAACCAAGATAAAAGGGAAGAGTTGGGGGGGCTGGGGGGGGCAGGCAAAGCGACCTGATGGGGAGCTCAGACAGAGAGGGGCACGAGTCTGAGGAAACGAGCCGAGAAATGGGAACATGGAATCAAATCAAATCAAATCCTCCCTCTGGCTTCCTTGCTTGCCCACTAGCTCTCCTCCCTCTCTCTCCCCCACTCCCTCACTGTTTTTTCATCTCTTTCTCCTCGACTCTCTCATCTATTTTCTGTCTCTCAGTCTCTTCCTTACTGTCTCTAATTTTCCCTTCATGATTCTGTTTTTCTCCCTGTTTCTGTCTCTGTGGTTCTTTCCCTCTATCCTTCAGCTTGTCTGTCTCTGACTGTGGGTGGGGATGGGAATGAGGGGAAAGCAGGGTGACAAAGGAGCCCCTCTTTGCCCAGAATCCGTGGTGCTGTCCCTCCTCCCCCTCTAGGACTGAGAGTGAGAGCAGGGTTGTCCAAGAAGGGGTCCGCCTTGCTACAGAGCTGGTTTAATTAAGCTAATTGAGCTCGGTGACATTTTGAGGAGGCTAGCCGGGCTCTCAGCTGGGGGGTGGGTGGAGGTGTTTGGTGGCAGACAGGGGTGGGGGTGGGGGTGAGGGTGGGGGGTGCGCTTCACCAAGCGCCTCCAGGCCCTTGCTGCACGGGAGCCAAGCCAGGAGTGCTTTGCCCCTGAGGCAGCGAGCCCACGCACTGGAGGGGAGTTGACTGCCTCTTGCTGCCGCTGAACAAACTCCACTGGGGGGGGGGG
>PVKE010015061.1:0-34008 GCA_004027555.1 Craseonycteris thonglongyai
CCATTTGTGAAGAGACCTTCTACATATCGTATCAATGTACGGTATATTACGGTATGTTCAAAAAATGTCATTCATTAAAAATTTAATTAAAAAAAGAACTGATGTTGCCTCGGAATTGGGGGGTAGTCTTATACAGCGAATATAGGCCTAAACCTATGTTTTAACTGTAAAATTAGGGGGTCGTCTTATACGCCCGGTCGTCTTATACACCGGAAAATACGGTATTTTTTCCACAGTATTTATATTTTGTAATTTGTATAAACAAAATCATCTCTCATACCTGTATCATCTACTACAGCACTGAAGAACTTACAATTAAACCTCTGTAAATATTTGATCTCATGATCACACAAAGATGAGTCATCCATTTAAGAATGACTAAAAATGACCAGTTCCCAAACCACAATCTCCAGACTACTGACAGACAGTTCCACTGTTTCTAAATCCCAGATGAATAATTCCTCCAATGTATAGTCATTTTTTAAAAAATTAATAAGGTTGTAAGCCCAGAAACGAACCCTAACATTTATGGTCAATTTTTGACAAGCAGGCCAAGATAATTCAATGGAGAAAAAGACACTTTCACAAAATTGTGCTGGAACTGGTTATCCAAATGCAAAAGAGTGAATCTGGACTCCTTTCTTATACCATACATAAAAATTAACTCAAAATGGATAAAAAATCTATGAATTAAAAGTATGAAACTCTTAGAAAATGGGATAAATCTTCATGACCTTGGGTCAAGAAAAGCTGTTTTAGATATGACTCAAAGCATAGGCAACAACTACAAAAAAATTGGACATTAAAATTAACAGCTTTTATGCTGCAAATGATATACCATCAAGAAAGGGGAAAGATAAGTTGGAATGAGAGAAAACATTTGTACGTATTTTATAAGAAGCTGATATCTAGATTATATAAAGAACTCTTAAAAATCAGTCATAAAAAGTCCAATTTAGAAATGGGCAAAAGATTTAAATAGATACATCTCCAAAGATACGAGGTCTGACAATTAAGTTTATGAACTCATTCTAGAAAATCTAGTACTACATACCTCATTGCTGAATATCACTACGGTCATCTTCAAAGTACTCCCCCTAGGAAGCTATGCCTACACCAGTGCCTAATCTACCCTTCAAAGCAATCGTGGAACTCTTTTTCTGGAATGGCCATCAGAGCTGTCATCGTATTACCCTTGATGTCCTGAATGTCAACAAAATGTCTTCCTTTCAACCCTTTATACACTGCTAGTGGGAATGCAAATTGGTACAACCTCTTTGTAAGACACTATGGAGATTCCTCAGAAAATTGGGAATGGAGTTAATCTAGGGCCCAACAATCCCTCTTCTACCCAAACAACTTGAAAACTTCAGTCTGTAAAAACTTATGTACCCCAATGTTTGGACTGACATAACTTTTTTGGTCATGGAGAATTAATTGGCTGATTTACATTGTGCACTTGGACACTTTGTTTCAGGGTCATATTGGTACACCCATGTTTCATCACCAGTGATAACACAGCCCAAAACATCGTCTTGACTTCCCAAAAGGTCTTGGCAAATTTTGACACTCTTACTTTTGTTGATCAGTGAGCTCCTTCAGGACCATGTTTGCACACAGCTTTCTCATGTCAAGATTTTCAGTGAAGATTTTCCTGTTTCTCTATAGATGTTTACTTGGTCTGCTATGCTTCTCACAATCAGTCAATGATTTTAACGCACAATTCAACAAATTTTTGCAATGTTTTCGTCAGTTCTGCTCATTACTGGCAGCCCTGACCTCTCTTCATCAGTGACACTTCTCTCCCTTCAGAAAAACACTTAATGTGTTTATACACTGTCATTTTCTTCATGGCATTATCCCCATAAACTTGTCCCTGATTTCACTTCCACCCTTGTCACGTATAAAAAGAAACTGAATGTTCATGACTCTAATTCAACCCCCACATTCTCACTATGGCACACAAAAACACAACAATAATGAATGATACTCAGCAAAACACCGCCACACATCTATACAGACACAGCTGTGAGACACTGATCTACCAGGGTTATGAAACTTTACTGAGTTGTTTGTATAGTGCTGCCATTGTAAGTGCACAGTGGCAAGTTCACAGACTTAACTGTCAGACCTCATATACAAATGGACAATAAGCACCTGAAAAGATTTAATCATTAGGAAAATGAAAATCAAAACTAAAATGAGATACCACTTCACATCCACTAGGAGGGCTATAATAATTTTTTTTTTTTAAGGGAGGATGGGGTGGGGAGATGCTGGGATAGCTCAGCAGGTTGAGCGCTTGCTTTGCAGTCCAGGGGGTCTGAGGATCCAGTCCTGGTCCCGCTCATGCAGACCCATAAGATGAACTGCGGTGTGCTTCCCATGCCGGAGGCCCCCGGCCCAGTTCCTGCCTGCATGGCCCTGCACCCACCTATGTGGAATGAAACTATGTTGAAAAACTAATGATGTACAACTATGGAAACTGCTCTGGGCCCTCCTGATTCTCTCTCTGTCAAAAATACAAGAAAAAGAAAAAAAAGACAGACAATAATAAGTACTGAAAAGGATGCGGAGAAATTAGAACCCTCACACACTGTGGTAGAAATGCAAGATGCAGCAGCCTCTCTGGAAAATGATGTGGCCATTCTTCAAAGGTTAAATATTGTTACCATATGATCCAGCAATTCCACTCCTAGATATATGCCCAAGAGAAATGAATACATATCCACACAAAAAATTTTACACAAATGTTAATTAACAGCACTGTTTAAAACAGCCAAAATGTGCGAGCAACTCAAACAACCATCAACTGATAAATGAAGGAGTAAAATGCAATGTATTCCATATAAAAGAATGAAGTATTGATACATGGTACATCATGGATGAACCTTGAAAACATGCTTAGTGAAAGAAGCCAGTCATAAACGACCACATATTGTATGGTTCCATTCATAAGAAATGTCCAGAACAGGCCAATCCATTGAGTCAGCAAGTAGATCAGTAGTTGCCAGGGCTCTGAGGAAGTTTGGAGGGAAACTGAGAATGACTGTCAATGGCCATAGAGGTGACAAAAATATCCTAAAATTAGACTGAAGTGATGGTTACACAACTCCGTGAATATACTAGAAACCAATTAATTGTATACTTTAAATGTATGAACTGCACTGTATGTAAACTATATTTCAATAAAACTAATGTTATAAATAATTTTTTCAAGATTTATTTCATTATTGTTTGAGAGAAGGAGTGAAAGAGAGAGAGAGAGAAGGGGGGAGGCCGAGTAATCCCCATAGTTGTACATGATTAGTTGTGACATCGTTTCATCCCACACCGGTAGACAGACATGGGCCGTGAGGGACAGGAGCCGAACTGGGGGCTTCCTGCATGGGAGGTGAGAACCTTTACCGCCATTAGTTGCCAGCTGCACTGCAGTTCAGCTTACAGGTTTGCACTGGCTGGGGTTGGGATTTGACCCCCAGATCTCACAGTTGCAAGGCAAGCGCTCAAACTGTTGAGCTATGCTGGCATCTCAAGAATTTCTTTAATTAAAAAACAGCCTAACATCTACCAAACTTATAACCTCAGCTTCCTGTCTTAATGCAAAAATGGGTTAAATCTGTTATCTCTAATGAAGTCCCTTTTAGACAAATAAGCAAGTGTCAAAAAAGAAAAGAAAAGAATAATAAAACTTCAAATAATAATTTTAAAAGGTTGGAAAGTTCTGCTCAACAGAAGTAAAATTTTGGGCTTTCTCCAACTCCAAAAAAGAAAACTATGAGGTTTTTTTGAACACCTGTTAATTTAAACAGGAATAAAGTGTCCCCCAGGGCAAATTCTCGGCACTTACGAGCTGAAATTGTTTCATGTGTTTCTTAAATTATTGGTCAGCAATAAAATGCTTTGTAAAGTTTACATAAAGCATTTCATGGATCTTTCAACGTTTAATTTTCTTATAAGACTGCACATTGGAAATAGCTGAATCTTAGTACGGTACTAGCGCTGCCACTTCTCTAACAATTTCCTTGTCTTGTACCAAAGTAGCCCTTTCCATACCTCCTAATAATCCACAGCCAGATGGAGTCCTCTGACAAAGACTGATTTGACAGCTGAGCTAGCCTCTTGGCACACACTTGTTTTCTAGTTCTATTCACTTCAGTACACTTTAATTTAAAAAATCTACATTTACATATGTAAGTTGTGGATAACGAAGATAAAAATAAATTACATCACATATCCATACCAGCTGTGCAAACAAACTAATAACCTCAATTTCCTGTCTTAATGCAAAAATGGGTTAAATCTGTTATCTCTAAAACCACTTCCTAAACACACACACACACACACACGCACGCACGCACACACACACACGCACACACGACCATCACCATCTCCTTGAGAGGCAGGGGTAATAAAATGATAATAGTGCCAGAAAATGCAATTATACAACATGTTATATTTCACACATTTACATTTGCTAAAACCTACAGATTGCTAAAACAAGTTTTAATTTTTTTAAAAAGTAGCCAACATGTGCTCATAAATTGAAACAATACAGCAAGGTTTCAAATAGAAAGCAAATGTTCCAAGATCATCCCTTATGCCCAACCACCTATTCTTACTTCACTGTAGTAAACACTGTTGACAGTTTCTAATACATCTTTCAAACTCTCAGGAATCTTTATTCATATATAAGGATCCACGTACAAGGGCTGTCCGGAAAGTATACAACCATGTAACCATTCTCGTTATATTGACATTGGCTGTACATAAAAAATGTATGCCTATTTCTTTTGAAAGCTATACATAGGTTCATCATATACATATTGTTCTTTCATTAGTGTTTAACATTGTATCTTAGACATCTCTCCCTCTCTACATGTATAACATTACCTCATTCTTTTTAATGACAGCATAGTATTCCATTTTATGGAAGGCTAGTGACTTATTTTAAATTAGTCCCTACTATCATTGATCAGTTAAGATGTTCTGCATTTACTTATAAACCAAAAATTTGTAGATCTAAGATCACCAACACATTTAATTATGATTCAGAGATGACACAAATTTAAATATTCCTCCAAAGGTGAAAATTATGAATCCACAAAGTTGGATTTTTCTTATTACCTTGTCAACTCTAGGTGTTATACTTTTTAACTTAGCCAATGTGATTAAAGAAAAATATCTCATTTTGAATTTTTCTTTTTTATCTGAGTAAGGCTGAGCATCTTCTCACATATTTATTGGCCATTTAATCTCGTTGCTGACCAATAAACTATCTCTGACATTTGACCATTTTACTTTTTTTGGTTTTTTTGTTTTGTTTTTTTAAGATTTATTTTATTGTTTGAGAGGAGAGAGAGAGAAGTGGGGAGGGCCCAGAGCAGTCTTCGTAGTTGCACATCATTAGCTGTAACAGTTTCATTCCACACAGGTGGATGTGGGGCCGCACGGGGCGGGAACTGAAATGGGGGCCTTCTGTATAGGAAGCAAGATCCTTCACTGCCATCTCAGAGGTTACTAGGTGCGCCATAGTACAGCATATGAGTTTGCGTGGGCCAGAGCCAGGATTCAATCCCCAGACTTTGAGCACTCAATCTGTTGAGCTATCCCAGCATCCCTATTTTTCTACTGTGTGTCTTTTCTGTTGATTTGTAAGAACACTGTAAACTAAGAAAAACAGATCTCTGTCCTATGAATCACTTGGCTTTTTTTTAAGATTTAATTTATTGTTTTTGACAGAGGCAGTGAGAGACAGAGAGAAGAGGGAGGACCCAGAGCAGTCTCCATAGTTGCACATCATCAGTTCTTGACATGGTTTCATTCCACACAGGTGGGCGGGGGCTGTGCAGGGCAGGAACTGGGCTGGGGGCCTCAGGCATGGGAGGCACACCCCCTCAAGTCATGGGCTGAACTGGGGGCCTCCCTCATGGGAAGCACACCCCAGTTCAGCATATGGGCCTGCATGAGCTGGGACCGAGACTCGATCCACAGTCCCCAGGGCTGCAATGAGAGTGCTTAACCTGCTGAGCCTTCTGCTTCCCTGAACCACTTGTTTTGACTTAGTTTGTATTTTACTATGGACAAGTTTCTAACTTTTATATAGTCAGATTCATCAATTTGGCTTATATATCTTCCATCACAATTAGAAAAACCATTATAAGGTTATTATTTTAAATGTTCACTCTTCTTTTCTCTTAATAATACTTTTTATGGACCTGCTTTTAGCCACTTTAATACTGTGGATGAAAAAAATGGGATTCTATGGAAAGTAACCTCAGGGTGATCTGATCATAAATTCCTAATGTGCAGGTCATGGTGGGCAATCACACACCAGGAATATTAACTTCTTTAGTAAAAGAGTTACCTTTGCCTTAAGCAAGTCCTGTCCATATTTCTGTACATCTAGATTAACACATCTTTGAAATAAGCCATAATTACCCTCAAGAGAGAACATAATCTCAACTACTCTGTAATCCAATCCCCGCCTTACATTTTTTCCCACTTCCATGTAATCTCCCTTAGTTCTCGCCTTAATTTAAAGCTGTGAAACTTACTCTTAGGAGCATTTGTTTGAGGTCTTGTTCCCTGACATATATTCTCAGTTTGGCTCAAATAAACACTTGTAAAAAAAATCTGTACAGGTCTGGATGCTTCTTATGTCAACATACTGTCAAATATTAGAGCTATACATTATCAATTCTAATGTATAGGGCATGAATCAAACCTCAAAAGAACTTCACTCACAACTTACAATTTGTGTACTACTATCCCAAGGAAGAGTGCAGATGCCAGGCCTCCCTATAACAAAGAATGTTTATGAACCCCTATTCTGAGCAAACTACTCTTTCAAGTGCAAAATCTTATGATGACCATTAATTTTACAGGTGAGAAATCTAACAACAGATCAAAGGTTCAGCACTAGTAAGGGACAAAGACTACATCTGGACTCTGGCTGCCCATCACCAGAATTGGCTCTTAACTACTCAGCTATATTGCCTCTGGATTATCAACAACCCCCCAAAAAAAGCCTAAAAATGCACACCAGAAATATGTCTAAATGAATTCTCTCACTACAAAGCACGCTTCTCCCTTTTCTATCAGGTAACTTTAGCTTAAGCACTAAATCTTAATAGGATACCACTGAGCAACAACTTAAAATAAACTTCAAAGTACAGCCTGCCATCTTTATGGGAAGTTTTTAATGCTTGTTACATATGTCAAGGTTGAGGCATGGTAGAATCATCTACCTTGCTTATCTGAGTCCTTTTTTTTATCTTTTCAGCTGTGCTCTGCTAGAAGCAGGGTTCAATCCATTTTACAAGAGTTCTAAACTGTAAGCAAACATTATCAAGCCCACACCACTCTGTGTTCTTATCTGGGCAGCACCGTCCCATCCCCCTGGGGCCTTGTGGGTCCTTGTCATAAAGCGGGGGCAGTGGTTCCTCGGAGACTGGTGAGTGCTGACATGCATATGGAGGTTATCAAGCATACTAAATACAGCTCTCACAGCTCTCCCTCAACCAAGGGACTGCCCCACCCAAAATACCAGCGGCACTGCCTCTGGGACAATGAGATCTCCCCCGCCCCACCCCCCACCCCACCCCCAAGTGCCATACCTCAAAGTTTGTAGCTTCTTCTTTATGCTTTTAAGATCAGGAAGTCCAGGCTTTGTTTACAGTACCTAGTTACTCTCGAAGTCTTACAAACATCGGGAAGGATAATGCTGAGTAGACAGGAGGTAGGGGACACCTCCCTAATGATCTGGAATACCCTCAGCCTCCACATAGTGAGGGGCAAAGGGAATGAGCATCAGGACTGGGCCCTGCTTTCTTCCTGCCACACCACAGCAGGAAAAAAAAAGTCAGAGACTCAGTTCTGCTAGACTTCTTGCATCCAAGAAAATGCAATCCCATGACAATGCTCATCCCTCTCTCCCCCCATCATAAGGAAATAATTTACTGCTTCATGCTTTTCAAAGCCTGAGGCAGAAGCCTCTGCTGGGCATAATTTGCATAGAGTGGTTCAATGGTTAACCAGCTTTTTCTAAATGGCCTAATAATCCTTACTCAGCAACCTGCAACTTCCACAAGTTACTTCACTTGGTTAAGAAAGTACTTTTTTTTTTTTTTTAAGATTTATTTTTATTGTTTTTGACAGAGAGAGCAAGCGAGAGGCAGACACAGAGACAGAGAAGGGGGAGGGCCCAGAGTAGTCTCCATAGTTACACATCATTGGTTTTTCCACATAGTTTCATTCCACAGGTGGGCGTGGGGCTGCACAGGGCAGGAGCTGGGCCAGGGTCTCACCTCAGTGGGAACCAAACCAGGGGCACTCCCCAGTTCAGCATATGGGTCCGCATGGGCCGGGGTCGGGATTTGGTCCTCAGTCCCTGGCTGCAAAGTGAGTGCTTAACCCATTGAGCCATCCCGGCTTCCCCAAGAAAGTACATTCTTTTAAACTGCATTCTGTTAAATTCTATGAGCCACAGACAGCAGAACTTTCTGGAAAAAATATTTAAACAATTGTTTAAGAGAAGAGACAGGACAAAAAGTTTAAACTAATTTATTACAGCAAAATACAGTTTGAAAAAAAAAAAAGAGATTTCAATCGCAAAATGAGGTTTAAAATCCGTAGCCATGAGCTCTTTGTTGAACAGCTCTGCAAAAACAGCAGACGTCTTCAGAAAAAGCCAGATATCTACCCATTTAATCTCTGGCCATTTACCAAGTGTCCACTGTGTACTGGGCACTGGGGCATGGCAAAGACCAGAAGAGTGGGGTGGCAGCCCCTGCTGCATGCTAATTAGTGGTGTGAACTTGGAAGAGGTCCTGAGCTCTGGGGGCCTGTCTCCTCCTCAATAATGTGGCAGGGTGGACATGTCGCTCCCTTAAGAATCCTTCTAGCTCCATAGGCCACTGTGTGACTTCTCAGACTCTCACAGTCCACAAGCCATCTAAAAATAGTAACCTAAGGGGAAGCTGAGATGGCTCAGTGGGTTAAGCGCTCACTTTGCAGCCCTGGGGACTGGGGACTGAGGATCGAATCCCAGCCCTGGCCTGTGTAGACCCATATGCTGAACTGGGGAGTGCCCCCAGTTCGGTTCTCACCAGGGTGAGACCCCAGCCCAGTTCCTGCCCTGTGCAGCCCTGCACTCACCTGTGGAATGAAACTATATGAAAAAACCAATGATGTGCAACTATGGAGACTGTTCTGGGTCCTCCCCCTTTTCTCTATCTCTGTCTGTAAAAAGCAATAAAAATAAATACAGAAAAAGAAAACAGTAACCTAAAACCAGGGGTGACAGGCGTCACTCCCATCAGAAGCCTCACAGTCAGCAGTGAGACTTTTTCCGGCTTGCTCCCAATCAAAGACTTCCCAAGATGGTTCCAATTTCGAACAGCCTGACCATTACCCTGAAGAAACTATCCAAATGCGCTCAAAGTTCCAATATTTTGGCTTCCAACCAAAATTTCTCATACCCAGCAACACAATTCCCTTTTGTCAGTCCAACCCAATTTTCAAATACCAGGGATGCCCATAAACAGGAACAGCAGCATCAACCCAACTGTGGTCCTCAATAGCACAACCACCCATGAGACTGCCTGCCTCTTCTAACTACCATGCAAAACTACCACATCCCTCTCCAAGACATGAGCAGGCATGTCATTTCAGCCTGGGGAGGCCTGCAAGAAGAGAAATTAAACTGGAGCTTCCTAAAATGAAGTAGAGCTGCTTCCGAAGGCAGTAAGTTCCTGTCTCTGGAGTTGTGTGCTTATTATCATACAAGAGATCTGAACACAATTGGGTAGGAGGGGCAGAAGACCCTTCCAGCCACTTCTAGAACCAACTTTCTGGGAGTTGGTCCAAAGGGAAGCAGGGGGAGAGCTCCTCCCTCTCACAGCTGACAGGAGTATGACTTGGTGAGCCTTTCTGAAGGAGGTCTGCATCGTCCAGGCCTTCTGAGCTACTGATCCAATAGTAGGCTCTGCTACCCAGTACTCACTTTGACAATGCAAATTTGTTTCAAGGCTCATATGAAGTAGCTCAGAAAATCTCACCCAAAATGTGTCAATTTGACATGTTGATTATTTTGACATAAAGGAATTTGAGAAACATCGTGCAAGCAGCATCCTTCCTTTTTCTTCCTGAAAACAAGAGATAAAACTTCCATATGAGAGGAACCCTCCTTGTACCAGGAGAAAGATATTATCAAGGACAAGAAGTTGAGATAAGAATTCTGCAGTGATGCCGGGATAGCGCAACAGGTTGAGTGCTTGCCTTGCAACCGCAAGGTCCAGAGATCAAATCCGGCCCCAGCCTGGGCAAAACCCATGTGCTGAACTGCAGCCTAACTGGTGACTGCCAATCTCAGTGGTGAGGGTTCTCACCTCCCATGCGGGAGGCCCCCAGTTCGGTTCCTGCCACGCACAGCCCCACATCCACCTGCACAGAAAGAAACGATGTCACAACTAATGATGTATACAGCTATGGAGACTGCTCTGGGCCCTTCCCCCTTCTCTCTCTCTCTCTCACCTTCTCTCAAACAATAAATCTTTAAAAAATGAAAGAAAGAGAGAGACAGAGAGACACACAGAGAGAGAGAAACCTACACAAGCAGACTTTGTTAAAATAATTCTTATCTTCGTTTCCCCTTCCTATAGTTTAGTCAGTTTTCCTCATTTGCCTCCCTTTGTTCAACATAAAACAAAAGCAAGTAGGTTTCACCATTTCTTTCAGTCTTCATTTCCTTATGAGGGCACCCAAGTCACATAAAACTTATATATGAAATAAATGTGTATGCTTTTCTCCTGTTGATCTTTGTCCGTTTAATTTTAGACCCAGTCAGAGACCCATAGAGGGTCAAAGAAAACTTTTTCCTCCTCTACTACATTAGGCAACAATTTGAGCAAAATAGAACGCGCAATTTTGTTTGTGAGAAACACTAACTGAAGGTAGAAAACTGCACCCAGCTGAACTGAGCTACATAGGAATATATGAAAAGCGCACACCTCAGTTCAACAAGTGTGAGAACATTACATATGAGTCACTCTGAAGCACATCTGGTGTTACAACTTTCCACCCAATTTCAGATAATCCTCCTTCCACAACTCCACAGTTCACCCACTTCCACAAGCAAATTTCAGGTCTTTTTCAAAGTCAAATACCAAAGTTTTCATAGAATTTATCTATTCCTTAACCATTTAACATTTGTAAAATTGTAATACATTTTCACTAGGTTCTTTATAAAAAAAAAAGTTATTGACAAAGTTTTTGAAAGCTGTGCCCCTAACTCCATAAAGCCTGTAGTTTTTCACTGGGTGATTCTACACAGTACAATTTTTTGGACATGTATTCATGTTGTGCTATATATAGTAGGACTATTTCCAAGGCACTAGCCCAAAGTAAGAGGCATGGGCATAAAGAGAAATTAAAGAAGAGTTATTTATAATAGTTTTTCTTAAGTGAAATACACTAAATGTCTAATAAAAGGAAAATAATGAAATAACTGTTGATATGATCAATTAAATATATTACAGTTATTAAAATGTTTGCTTTCAAGAAGTCATATATAGGGGAAGCCGGGATGGCTCAGTGGCTTAAGCGCTCACTTTGCAGCGCCGGGAACCGAGGATCGAATCCCAGCCCAGCCCGTGCGGGACCCATGTGCTGAACTGGGGAGTTGCCCCAGTTCAGTTCTCTCTTTCTCTCTGTATCTCTGTATCTCTCTCTCTCTCTCTCTCTCTCTCTCTCTCTCTCTCTGTCAAAAACACTAAAAAAAAAATTAACAAAAAGAAGTCATACAAAACTGTTTTATTATTAAGTGGAAATAAGTTAGGATATTAAACAGTACATAAGGGTCTGGCCTAATTTATTTTAACACTAGTATGAAATAAAACTTAAAAAATATTAATAGGTTATGTTCTGGGATTACAAATGGTTTTTAAAATTTTTTTCTTTATATTTTTCTGCATTTCCCAAAATTCCTATAACTATAAATTATTTTTATAAAGCAGAAAACACTGTCTTAAAATTGGTTTCCATGTAATGTTATTTAACTCATCATTTGCTATAAAGATTCAATCAGTATCCAGTAAACTGACTTGCTTATATGGGTTTCTATCAATAATGGTGAAATTCTGACACTTGTCTCTTATTCAAGGTGCTACATACTATAATCCTTCCTTAAAACATTTTAAGAAATAAAAGGGCAATAGAGAAGATAAAATATGGGACAATATTCAATTAATGCCACACCTCAAAAAAAAAAAGATAAGAAAAATAAATTAAAGGAGAAATGGAAATAAGCAACAATACACAGCTTTAAGTTCAAAGATGAATAATTATATTAAATGTAAATAATCTCAACATGCAATTAAAGGCAGAGATTGTCAGACTAGATCAAAAAAGCAAGTCCCAAATACATGTTGTTTATAAGAGACACAATAGGGAAGCCGGGATGGCTCAATGGGTTAGGCGCTCACTTTGCAGCCCTGGGAACCGAGGATCGAATCCCGGCCCCAGCCCGTGTGGACCCATATGCTGAACTGGGGAGTGCCCCCACTTCAGTTCTCACCGGGTCAAGACCCCGGCCCAGTTCCTGCCCTGTGCAGCCCCGCACCCACCTGTGGAATGAAACTGTGGAAAAACCAATGATGTGCAACTATGGAGACTGTTCTGGGCCCTCTCCCTTCTCTCTGTCCTGTCTCTGACTCTGTATCTCTCTCTCTCTCTGTCAAAAACAATAAATAAATCTTAAAAAAAAAAAGAGACACATTATAAAATAAGACACAGACAGGTTGAAAGTTAAAAGGGTGGTATGGCCATCAGACAGAGTTGATGACAAAGAGTATTACCTAAGACAAAAAAGATAATTTTAGAAGAGGATCAATTCCTTAAGAAGACATAACAATGTTAAATGTATGTATACCTAAAAGAGCTTCAAAATATATTAAATAAAAATTAACAGAATAAGAAAAAAGGCAAAAACATAATCATATTTGGAAAATTTAACACCTCCCATTAACTGATAGAATTAAGTACTACCCCTTCCCCACAGAAAAAAAATCAGTAAAGATGGATAAAATCTGAGAAATACCAGCAACCAACTTAGACACTACACCCAATAATTGTAAAATAATGTTCAAGGGCACGTGAAACATTCACCAAGAAATAACATATTCTGGGCCATAATAATGTAGGCTAAAAAGAATAAATACATACAGAATATGTTCTCTGATCACCAGAAAAGTAAATTAGAAACCAATAACAAAAATACTCACAGAAAATTCTCAAATATTTAGGAAATAACAATGTACTTCTAAATAATCCATAGGTCAAAGAAGAAATCACAAGGAAAATTAGAAAATATTTTGAACTGAATAAAGAAAACAACATATCAAAATATGTGGGACATAAATATGGCTTTACATTATGGACACACTCAATAGTTTGGTGGTTACCTAGAGAGGGGGGAGGAGGAGGGAGGGAGAGTTGTCGGGGGAGGTGGGAGTGGGCAGTGGATATATGGTGATGGAAGGGAAGCTGATACTGGGTGGTGGGCACATAACACGATGCATGAATGATGTGATGTGGACTTGTACATCTGTAAATTATCCAATTGTTACAAAACAATGTCACCTCATTAAATTTAACAAATATATATATATATGGCTTTAAATACTTATTTTAGAGAAAAAAGTAGAATTTAAAATAATGGTCTCAGCTTCTGCCTTAAAAATCAACGAAAGGGCTGATTAAATTCAAAGTAAGTAAAAAGAGAGACAGTAGAAATCAATGAAACAGAAAACAAACTGACAATGAAAAATTAATTCTTTCACAAGAGTAATAAAATTGATAAACGTCTAGCTAAAGTCAATTTTTTTTTTTTATATTTATAGAGAGTAATTATTTTATCTTCAGTGCATATTTATTTCTATTTTACTTTTGACAGATAGAGAGAGAGACAGAGACAGAGACAGCTAGAGAACCGAACTGTGGGAACTCCCCAGTTCAGCATGTGGGTCCTGCCTGGGCCGGAGCCAGGATTCGATCCTCGGTCCTCAGGGCCTCAAAGCGAGTGCTCAACCCGCTGAGCCGTCCCGGCTTTCCCTAAAGTCAATTTTTAAAAGAACACAAATTACTAATATTAGGAATGATTGAGGAGACATGTATATACTGTTATTTAGAATGTAAGTGATACAAACCCCTAAGAGATCACTACAAAGGACTTGCATTTAAAAAATCCACTACATTAACCCCAACCAGGGTTGAATAATCAGGCAGGAGATGACATGATTAGAACTGTGCTTAAGCAGAAGGATCAATCTGCTGGTGATTTGAAAAAAAATGATCACAGTGAAGGAACTAGAGCAGAGGTCTCCAAACTTTTCAGCCCGCGGGCCGCATTAACTATCAAACAGCAGTTTGGGGGCCGACTACACACTCAAGGTCCAAATAAAAAAGAATCAAAATATAGATGTTGTTTTTAATTATTTATTTAATATTATTTCATTCAGATAAAAAGGTCTCCACGGGCCAGATGAGAGGGCCTCGCGGGCCGCTTTCGGCCCGTGGGCTATAGTTTGGAGACCCCTGAACTAGAGGGAGGGAAACCAATTTATATGATACACATTTCCATCATCCTACCTCTAAAGTCAGCCGTCTCAACACTCTGGGCCAACTTCTAACAATGTAATTTCTCCTTTGGTCAAGTCACAATGGGCAGGAAGCCCAATGCTCACAAGGGTAGAGTTTATCATACTAGTTCCTCATAGCTTGTGGACCACATGGACAATTTTCTCACTCTGCCTCTGTCCCCACTTTCTTCTATGAGTCTTCCATTACTGTATAGTCTGGAAAGTGAAACCGTATTTCCCAGAATCTTAGCTGTTGGGTCCCGACAATCAGCAACATTCACAATATTCAGGAGAAAACAAGATGGGGGCCACCCTCCTGCTGCATGACCATAAACATCCTGTAACGACTGTAGCCTGGACTTCTATGGATTTTACTTAAGTTGTAGTTTTCACCTCCATTGTTTGCATATCAGAACTAACCAATCGCTGTGAACCTAGCCAGCAATCCTTCATTTGCATGGAGGAGTTCCACTTGTTTTTGCCCTGCATTTCTTGGTTCTCTTAGAGCACAATTTAGTTGTTATCTGAATATCAGGAATGATTGAGGGGACATGATTACACATATTGTTACTTAGAATTAAGTTATCTTGATATACACCCTTAACAGATTACTACAAAGGACTTGCATTTAGAAAATCCATTACATTAACCCCAAATAAGGTTGAAAAATCAGGCAGGGGATGACATGATTAAAGTCGATCAGAAGGATCAACCTGCTGGTGGTGTGGGGAAATGATCATGCAGTGAAGTGAACAAAGGCAGAAAAACCAGTTTATATGATACTGAATCTGTGCCTCCTAAGTTACGACTGTTTTTGCTCAAATTCTTTTTTTTCTTTATTATAGCTTGAACCTCTTACTTGGTTAACACCACTTTACAGATAAATAAGAGTCTTAATATAGGCTTGTCACTTATCAACAACCATATTAAGAGAAGCAAGACACAAATTTCCCCCATTTGATGAACAAAGTAAAACCAAGTGTTAGAAAGCTTAAGGACTAGGAACAGTACTGAGCTCCCCAACAATGGAAAGGTTCACACACACCTGATGCACACTTAAGAGGGGCATTAAAAACGACATTTAAGCTTCAGATGATGATTTAAAAGGGATACCTTTGAAAGGTTCTTCCAAAAGTTACCGATTACACAATCTACCTCAAACATCATCACGCAAATAGCAAAACCTGGATCTCTCTAGAACTAGATTTGCCTCTCCAGAATTTTCCAAAGAAGAATAAAATCCTAGTGAATTAAATTCAACAAATATAAATCGAAAAAAAGAGAGTTGAGTTGGAAGAAGAGGAAGGAAAAAAATCAAGGGGATGAAGGCCACCTCCAGACTAAATTTTGGCAGGTTACTGGAGAACTTGGAGTAAATGAACTTCAGCATCCTGCAATTTAGAAAGGTGTCCTAGCCTCTTCTCTACCATCCAACAAGGGCCAGCCCCAAATTTGCTCAGTTTGTATTCTGATCATTCTTCACTTCACCTATTCAGATCCCTCTATAAAATCAACCCCAAATCACATTCCACAGAAACCCCACATCTCCTGTTAGCTACTGGTTTCCCCTGTCCATAGCCATAATCTTAAAAATAACCTGCCCTTAACTGACCTCAGTTCCTCACCTCTCAGTACCCTGCAACCCACAGCACTGTAGCTTCTGCTGCCTGGAAATCAAGGCTGCTAACCCCGACCCCCAGATTATTGGTCTCTCTCACTAACTTCTCAGTGCCATCTGACAAAGACAACAGCTCTTCCCCAGCCTCCCACCCACTAGGTTCTTTCTCTCCAGGAAGGCTGTACCCTCCCCCTCAATTCTTTCTTTTTTCTTTCTTCTCTCTCTCTCTCTCTCTCTCTCTCTCTCTCTCTCTCTCTCTCTCTCTCTCTCTCTTTTTTCTTTTGCCCTTTCTACCTTCTTCCCTTCTCCCTTTCTCCTTCCATTACTTCCCATCCTTTCCTCCCTTTCCTTTCTTTCTTTGCTACACTGAATGTCTTTTATATGAATATGTCTCCATTGTTGGTCTTTCCCTTCTCATTCTACATCAGGATTTTTTTGTGGTTCTAAGATTCCTTTGAGAAATGGTAAGGACCCTCTTCTGGGAAAGGTGTTCAGAATAAACAGACACAAGTATGTGTATAAATGCAGGGTGTCATGGAACCTCTGAAGCCCATTCCTGGGGACTCAGTTCTCCACATGATCCCTTGGGTAGGCTAATTTACTCCCAGGGGAATGTCTCCCCCAAGGGACACCCAGCTTTCTTCCCTTCCCAAGGCATAAAAGGTCCAAAGCTGAGGTACACAAACCTCATTGGGTCTGGCAAGAAATTCTGCCCCGGGAAATCCAGCACCAACTCACTAGTTGCTCCCAAGTATGAATGAACATTGGTCTACTTATTGCCTCTGAATTACATTATGGCTAGGTATCCAGTGAATATTCATCAATTGACATATTGCTTTAAGGACTGTTAGAATTTTTTTTAAACAGCAAATGAAATAAGTCAACAATGTCCTAGGATCCTTATGAATAATGCTACCAAACCAAAGAAAATTTCTACTGTTAGTGAATGCTATTACAGAGAACAGTTTCATTACTATGGTTACAAAACACTGCCATTGTTTCTGAGAATGCCACTGCAGGCGTTCAGTGAACATGGAGCCAAGAACAAAAGACAGAATTCCTCCCTAGTTTCAGTGAACCGCACCCGCTAAGGATCAGAGCATCAGGAGATGCAGCCCTCCAGTAAATTACTGAGATATAACAAGAACAAAAAAAAAAGGAAAATAAATCCCATAAAGACCTGGTGGGCTTTGTTCCAAAATGCAGTTGGCGAGTTTATAAAAATGATACTTGGACAAAGAGAAGTCTTATTTTCTGTCTCTCCTAGTTATCTTTGCACACACAAGATTTAAGGGGTTGTACATCTCTATTTTTCCTACTTTTGTTTTGACTAGGCAGTTTTCATGAGGGGGGAAAATGCTGTCAAAGCACTATCTACTGTAACCCTACTTCAAACCCACAAACTGTTTCAAAATTTATTCTGATAAAAACCCACTAAGTTTTTCCATAACAGCTGCTTTCCTTAAACATTAGCTAAACTTTAATCTCACAAGGCAAACTACAGAAGAAAAGCCAAAAGTAAAATCCTTTCCTTTAAAATTCAAACAGATGTTTTATGTAATCAAACCAATCCACTATTTGAATTTCCTATTATATATACAGACTACTCTGACTCCCAAATTATGTTCTAATATTTTTTAAATGTCAATACACAACCTAAAAGATTAAGAGGATATCCCAACTGGAAATGTTTTGATATACATTTTAACAAGGGTCACAAGTTTCACCTTGGACTATTTGGAAAGCCTGATTGTGAGGAAGAATCAGTGTTTTAGATTAGTAACTTGATCAATATGGCTCTCAGCATCCAATCTCAACCCTGAAGTCAACTGACAATAGCAATATGTAATGGAAATTTACTAACAACACTGCTCAGGATACTTAAGAGAACAAAGAATCTTTATTCACACTTACAATTTAAAATACTGAAAAAAAAAACATTGTCAAAGGATAAAATGGAATTGTGTCCAAAGGCTAGTTCTGCAGATATACCAGCTTATATGAGGTCATCTTTTTTAACACCAACTTATCATAGGTGAATTGGCTACATACTGCTCTGAAGGACAAGCAGACGATTCCATCATTGCTGCTCTGCCCAATCTTAGGCTACTATTTTCTTTCTTTTTTTTTTAAGATTTATTTTTATTGTTTTTTGACAGAGAGACAGAGAGAAGGGGGAGGGCCCAGAGCAGTCTCCATAGTTGACAGCATTAGTTTTCCATATAGTTTCACTCTACACACAGGTGGGCGCTGGGCTGCACAGGGCAGGAACTGGGCCGGGAGCCTCCCACATAGGCACTGGCAAGAACTGAACTGGGGGTACACCCCAGTTCAGCATATGGGTCTGCCTGGATTGCGGGGGGGGGGGGGGGGGGGGGGGGGGGGGGGGGGGGGGGGGGGGGGGGGGAGGGAGGATTCGATCCTTGGGCTCCGTGGCTGCAAAGCCAGCGCTCAACCCGCTGAGCCATCCCAGCCTCCCCTGAGGCTACTATTAATAAATGGTGATTTGTATGAAAATACCTGGGAAACTGAAAGGTAAGTTTCCATGTCTCATAGTAAACTCACTCTCAGTCACTATCTATGAGAAATCTACAGGTGATATTTACACAGAAAACAGGTAGAAGCAAGCAGAAGGGAAGGGCTTTTTAGCTCATTACCGGAGAGGTGAGTCAGTGGCTGCCTTCGCTCCCTACAGGTCTTCCCTCCACAGCTTTCCCAGCAGTCATCCCATTCAGCTTTGCTGCAGCCCAAAGCTATCTGTCAGCTCACCAAGGTCAGCTATAAAGCAGCCCCAGAAAACATCTGAAAGAGCAACCTTGATGTGAACTCTCCAACGAAGAGGGCAACTTTCACTCTCCTTACTGTTCAAAGTAAGTGACAGGCTCATCTTCCCAACAACCTGAACTTGGCTAACTACATGAAGACATCTGCAAACACTTTCTGCATCAGCTCACCAGTGAGCTATATTAGCCAACAGTTCAACACCAGCCAAATCACCACCTCTGTTATTGTGGGAGAGCCATTATGTGCGTATTTTACTGCATTTTGCCTGTTTTATAAAAATGAGTAGAAAAATAAAAGTGCCAATGCTAGTGATAAGAAGTACAGGATGCAATACACTTGAAACAGATGTGTAACCTTCATACTTAAGAAAAACAGTGACTCAATCATCCAAACAGATGTTATCTGTAAAAGTAACAGTAAAGAAAAAGATCAAAGTTAAAGAAAATATTGAAAATGGTTGAAAATGGTTGAAATATATGGTTGGTGATGACATCGAAAAGGGTTATAATTATGGATTTTCTTCATTATTTTTTAGACTTCTGGGAAACAAAACACACAAACCTATTAACATAAAGTGTGTCCCAAAATTCACGCAAGAAGTGATTTTGATAGAAAACACAGGTTTATAATTAAAAATTGTAAATTTTCATTGCTCAACAATGAAAATGCATTGTTTTTTTGTGTAGCACTCTATTTTTAATAACCCTGAACTGTCAGCTGTCATGCTGTCTTTTTTTCCGTTGGCAACACGTTACCACACAAATGACGCAAAATTCAAACCTTGCGTGAATTTTGGGACACCCTTTATAAACCTATAAACTGACTTTCACACATTCATGAAACACACAAACCTATTTACACATAAACCTATAAACTGACTTTCACACATTTACAAAACGCACAAACCTATTAACACATAAACCTATAAACTGACTTTCACACACTAACTTTAACACCTCTGGAGAAATTGGTCATGTTTGAAGGTAGAGAACTACCTACACTTGAATATAAAAGCCCAAAAACCATTAATGGCTGCAAAGGAGTGGCTGGGGCATGGTAAAAACTTCCTTGACCACCCCATAAAATTTAGCAGAAAGGGTAAGATCAAATACAGCACCTACAACATAATCCCAATTTTGCAAAAATCAAATATGTTAAACATGAGTAACTGGATTATAAAATATCAAAATATGCTTCTCTCTGGGTGATATGTGACTTCTTTGTTTTATTTGTTACACAAACACCCTAAATTATTCAAAACAGCATCAGTTACAGACTGAACTTTTGTGTCTGGATTCCTTCCAAGAGTGGAAGCAGCATGTGATATAATGAAGACCTGACATTTCCAATCACTATAAACAAAGAGCTATAGCAACAAAGAGTTCTGTAACCAAAAACACTGAACTTCAGGTAGGCCACAGTATGCAGTGTCTAGGAAAGAAACACACATGTAGTCAGTAACCATGAAACAATTCCAGTGATTCTGATGACCAAGTACTAGGTAGTGTGGACACATCTAAGTGCAAGTTCTGAGAGAATTCTCAAAACAAAATGAAGATCATTCCTGAGAACATGTTTCTTGAGCTTGGATTTAAAAGTAGAGATTTGGGTTTTATAGAGAAGGACATTTCAGGGAAATCATTACTCTTACGTGGTGTATAATTTAATATTTAAAGAATTCTTCATGGAATGTGTATGTGTGTGTGTTTTAAGCTACAATCTAGAGGTGGTCAACTGTCCTGATGAGGAAAACCCATTCCAGTAAACATTTAACATTGACTCAGACGTGTCCTGAATGGGCTTCAAGTACCTCTAACTCACTATGCTGGTGAGAATTGCAACAACTATTGGCATATAGTAACTCTGCCCATACCCCTGCACAAGAGACTTGCCCAAACCTAAATACGGCCTCCAGAAGCTCAAGGCTGAGTCCCTTGGGTGACCTGGCCACATTCTGCCTTTTGAGTTCTTATCTGGAAAAGCTCAGGGCTGTCAAAAGAGATTTACTGTTTGTTCTTGTCAACACCTGAGACAGGTCTCCCTTTCTTAGAGCATTTATTAAAGGGGACTTGCAAATGTGAATCCTTCCTTTGCCCCTTTGATATGTACCATACAGATTTCCTACAACTCTGGAATGTATTTCTCAAGTACCCAAAAGCCATTCATTTAAAATAGAAACAGGGCCTCCCACTCTCTGTGGAAGGACAGAATCCTAACTTGCCAGCTAGCAGACACAGCTGGCCTAATCATGGGGACACTGACCTACCCTTTGTATCTTTGCACTTACCTAATGCTACTTGGGCCCCCCAAATGATCCTCCTCCCTCCTCCCTCATTATCTCTTTAAAACTCCCAATGCAAAAAAAAAAAAAAAAAAAAAAAAAAAAAAAAAAAAAAAAAAAAAAAAAAAAAAAAAAAAAAAAAATGGAGCTAGGTTATTTCCCCTATTATCAGTGGTTACTGAATAAAATCTGTTTTCACTGCTTTATTTCTCTTTAACAATAGGTAGTCCCAGGTGGCATTTGTGGCTTTGTTATTAACAAAACAGACATTAGAAATGGGCTTCTATTGGGGAAAATCTCACTGATCAGGTAATATTATCCAGATGAAAATACCTTGAGCTGGGCATTCTTGCCCTTCAGTGAATTGGTTTACAGGTAAGGTGACCAGATTTTAACATTGGTTAAAGCGGGACACCATTGATCAAGGGGGGGGGGGGCAGGGGGGGGCAGGTTCTTGATTAAAAATTTAGTCTATCTCCCGCCGTTCCCTAGCTTGTTGTGCATTCTTTCCAAAAATTGGGACTTTTTTAAAACGGCGTGGGACACGGGACAAATTGTTAAAAATCAGGACTGTCCTGCCAAAAGCGGGACGTCTGGTCACCTTATTTAAAGGACAACATGAGTCTTCACCTTGAAAATGGCGCTGCGGGCTTGATCCATCCATGTAGTCCTGCTGTTTTAGAAGTCCCAGTCAAGTTCCACCTAACTAGAATGTTCTCACATCTGCCTCAGATGAACAAGCAAGTTGCGTGGTGGACCACCATGAAGGGCAAAGAGCTGTGAATTCATGAACCCGCAGATAAGGCCGCATGACTGCCTGCTCCTGACTGATAAAGCCTGAACATGTGGCAGAATTTGGTTTGAGACTTGCTTTCTTTATAACTTGGGCAGTTATGAGGAAGAAGCTAAACCTCACCTACCCTTAACTACTGACAACCAATACCTACCAAAACAGCCTAATATTAATAGCTGTGTATTCAAAACTGACTTTGACTTATACACTATAAGCAATAATAATGAGCAAGTGTTACTCATTATCATTCATTCATATTGTATAAAACTAATCAGTAATAGCAGTCTAGTAGTTAAGTACTCCAACTTGAGTCTGGTGAACGGACCAGTGTTCAAGGCCTGGCTCCATCACCACATCCCATCAGTCAAGTTCATTTATTTCTCCGTACTTAAGTTGCCTCACGTGCAAAAGGAGGCCAATTATAACATTACCCACCACGTAGGGTTGTTGTAAAGAATGAATGATACATGTAAGTAAAAAGAGATAGTATCCTGTAGGCATGAAATAAACTTCAGTTATTGTTCTTTTCTTCTTCTTTTTTATTATTAGTTTTAGGTGCACAAAACATAATGATTTGACATTTACACACCTTACAAAGTGATAAACCCAATAAGTCTACTACCCATCTGACATCATACATAGCTATTACAATATCATTGACCATATTCCCTATACTATATTTACATCCCATGACTATATATATTTTGAAAATTTTTTTTTATTTCTTTTTATATATTTATATATATTTTTTAATTACAGTTGATATTCAATATTACTTTATAATACTTTCAGGTGTACAGCACTTAAGCATTTATAACTTATAAAGTGATCCCCCAATAAATCTAATACCCATCAGACACCAGTTCTTACATTATTGACTGTATTTCCCATTCCGTATTTCACATCCCCATGAATATTTTGTGACTACCAATTTGTGCTTCCTAATCTTACCCGTCCCCCAAACCCCCCTCCCATCTACCAATCATCAGTTTGTACTCTGTATCTATGAGTCTATTTCTCAGCTATTGTTCTTATCAGTACCACTTACACTTGCCTGGAGCAAACCCTGTCAAGCCTTATTTTCAAATACCGGTAGCCTTGGAAGGAATGTCTAGATCAGGATTGTCCAACCTTTTGGCTTCCCTGGGCCATATTGGCAGAAGAACTGTCTTGGGCCACACATAAAACACACTAACACTAACGATAGCTGATGAGCTAAAAAAAAAAGTCACCAAAAAGTCTCTGATGTTTTAAGAAAGTTTATGAATTTGTGTTGGGCCACATTCAAAGCCCTCTTGGGCTGCAGGATGGACATGCCTGGTCTAGATTTCTCAATTACACCTCTCATTTCCCCTGTGACAGCATGTACTGTCATTTTCTGCAGCTTCCCCCATACTTCCATCCCCCAATTAACCCACAAGTTCCAGGAAAACAAGGATGGCCTTTGTTCATCACTCAGTCCCCAGAGGCCTACCACAGTGCTGAGTACCCAGAAGGAGCTGAGTGACCACTTTCCTCTAATCTCTGCTTCCATTAGCATCCATCAACCAACAACCTAATCAAAACTCAAGTGTATATCGGTGCAAGGCAAAAATAAAATAAGGTGACCTGGAGACTATCCAGGTAGGGTGGGTAATGACCACTAACAAACTAAGATTTTGGGAGTTCCTTACTGGGTAATCCTCATTATAACCCAGGAAGCATTATCACACCCATTCTGCAGGTGAAGAACAGAGGGCAAGTAACATGTGCAGTCACACAAACCCTCATTGTCCAGATTTCCCAGTTAAAACCCAGACCTGAGTCCAAAGCCCAGGCTCTTTTCTGGGTTATACATTGGTCCTAATGGTCCCTAAAGTCCCTCAAATTTCTATCTCCACTTCAAATTTCTCTCCACTCAAATATCCAATTGGTGATTTACCATCACCATTTAATTTTTAATAAGCATCTCAAATGTTACAAAGCCAAAAGAAAAGTACGGGTTTTCCTTGCCAAATGTCCTCTTCCCTGCGTCCCTGATCTCAGGAAATGGCACTATCATCTTTCCAGTTGCTCACGCCAAAAACCAAATCTCTCTCCTTCCCACATCCCACTTCTAATCCATACAAAAGTCCAGCTCTACCTCTGAAATATACCCAGACACCAATGGCACCCTCCTGTACTCACTAGTACAGCCTAAATTAAGGTGCCACACTCCCTCCTCCTCAGACTACAGCAACAGCCAGAATTCAAGCTCACTCAGAAAGGATTTTTGTTCACTGCTGAAGTCTAGAACACTGCTTACACATAGGAGGCTATTAAATATTCACTGAGTGAACATCTGATTGTTCTCGCGACCTCCACTCTAGTCCAATAAGTCCAGGCATCACACAACCCAAACTGATCTCCTAACTGAAAGTAAACCACAGCTGTCCCCTGCACAATTCTCCAAAAGCCTCTCACTACAATCAGAATAAAACCAAACTCCACTGATGACCAAAGGTCTCTGGCCACATCTGGCCCTGCCCAACCCTCCAACCTCATCTATGACACTTCAGCCACCCTGGACTTACTTTTGCTCCTCAAACACCCTGGAAGGCTCCTTATCCAGGCCCTGACATGGGTACCTGTCCTCACTGATCCGTCTCAACTCCAGGTGTACCTTAGGACTCCCCAGCAGCCCTACCCAAGGCCACTCCTCAAGGCCTTGTTACAGTACCAGCATAGTTCTCACTTCTCACTGAAAAGTTGTTGACAGGTTCTCCAACTTTCAGTAAAATGATGTATATAACAAAACCAATTTTGCCATAGCTGATTGATATAAACAAAAGTTAAGTTCCTACAGCATTTCGTCGTTATAATGAAATGACATTGGGCAAAACCTCAGTTACTTGGGGACCTGCTTATGGACTGTTCCCTCCCCCACAACTGGAATGACCGCTGAGGACAGAGATGATGTTTGTTGGGCTCACTGCCATCACTCCAGCTCCTGGCACATAGTTGGTGCATACTGTGATATAATAAGAAATACGTATGTGGTCTTCATCCCCAGTATAGGAGGCCCAAGACTTGTGAATGGCATCTGAAATGGGAGTGAGGGTGGTGGGAGTACAGGAGGGGTCCAGTCTTGTGGCACTAAACCCTTAACCTGTGAGATACTAACTCCTAATGGTTACTATCAAATTGAATTGAATTGCTGGACGTCCAGTTGGTATCTAGAGAGTGGGGTACTTGGTTGGGGGGTGGGGGAAACCCCATACCATACATTTGACATCAGAAGTGCTGTGAGTAAAAATACTTCATAGGTGCTCAAAAAAACAACAAACAAAGAGCTTCTGCTGGTGCGCTAAGGTTTTTTTTGTTTTTTTGTTGTTTTTTTTTTTTTTTTTTTTGTAATGTAAGCTTCTTATCAGCCCCTTCATATGAAGTCATAATGTCATCATCCCACTGCCTTGGGACCTGTCAGTGATGCCTGAAGCAGTCCCAAGGAAGACGTTAATTTTCCTGTGATGAATGGCCAGGATTTGGTTCTTTCCAAAGTCTTGAGAGGAAGATTTTCGGTATAAGTCATTAAATCCTGCCAAAATAGCAGCCCTACCAATAATTCTTTTACAAGACTCACTTGAGTAGTAGTAATAATTTTCAGAGCCCTGAATTAGCTACTTGAAGTGACAGACAGCCTCAAGGGGCTTTCAAAGGAGATGTCCCAAAATATCTGTAATTACTACAAATGAAAACTATTGCATCAAGTTAGAAAGTATCTCAAAACAACAACAATAAAAGATTTGCAAAGCTTTCATGAGATACAGACATTCAGAAAATAGCCTTTTGGGGCCCACAATGGTCTCAGAAGCCCTGGAAAGATGGAAAGCATCCTTTCTCTCTCCTTGCCTGACTCAGGACAAGTCATTACACCTCAAGATAAAAACCTCAATTTCCTCATCTCTGAAAAGGTCATCTGGAATGTATTCCGAGAACATCTATGAGACCTCAAAAACCAAGCGATAACGCCACAGGCTACTCCTGAGGGCGGAGTATCTGCAGATTATCTGCCAGTACAGTTGGCGGGTCACAGAAACCCAATTTAACCCCTCACCACTTGGGAGTTGGCATCTGTGTTCGAAGGTTCAATGTATTAGGAACCAAAAACACCCTGACTCTGACTGTTCCCAGACTTAACTACATGTGTGAAAACACGCCAAGCTGACAATCAGTATGAACACGGGGAAGGGAAATTGACGTCTGGAAGGCTTTACCTACTCCGTTTTTTCTAACTCTGCAGGAAGGACTGAAATTAGCATTAAAGGTTTAAAACACACTAAATCGGCCCTGGAGTACAATACTCATCAGTAGGAGACGCCTATCCCAAGTGGACGTATGTTTTAAGGTGCCATGAGTTTAACAGGCGAGAGTTACAAAACAGGTTTCGGCAAATTCAGTTGAAACTGGGGACGGGAGCAGTGTTTGTGTCCAGATAGGGTTGGGTCAGGAAACGTGGGAAGCAGGGCTCAGTCTTCCCTGAGCCCAAGACCTGGGCAGTGTAGTTTGGAAATCAGGCTTCGATTCGGTCCCGAAGGTCCAGGGCCAATGCTCTATTTAGCCTTGTAAGATGCCAAGCGCAACCTGCTTGGGCCATCTGACCCGAGTTTTGTTCAGGGCATGGGGAAAAAAGGCAGTGACCAAGCCCACGTCTTTTCCTGGGTTCATCCGGTAGGCAGAGCTGGGTGGGTACGGAGCTCAGCACCAATACACCCGAGCCCTTGGGGGAGATGACACGCTCCGGGAGCAATCGGGATCCTCCGCCCCCTAAGTCCTCAGGGCTGGACGGGAAATGCTCCGGGTGGCCTCTCGGGCTTCCCCGCTTCCCTTCCCGCCCGCCCGTGGCACAGGGTTTCCCCGACGGCCGAGCGCCACGATCGGGCCTGAGACACCCGGGAGGCGCGGAGTCAGCCCCGAGCGATCCACCACGCGCCCCACTTTCGGCCGTGCAGCTGGGGTGCACACCCAGGGAAGCCCGCGCGGTGCCTGGAGTCCTAGCCTAGTCGCCGGATCTGTGCACCCCGCGCGGAGCCCAACCCCGCTCACCTGGCCCGCACAGCACTGCGCTGACATCGCGGTGTCCGAGGACCACGGGTGCGCTCGCTCGCTCCCAGACCCCCTCCGACCGTCCTGGCTGCCTCCGGCCTCGAGCGTCCCTCTCTGCACCAGATCACGCTTCCACGCCAAGAAGCCACAGCTGAGCGCCAAGCCCCGAGACCTGGGCGAAAACAACCGCCGCCAAACCCGGCCCCGCCCAGCCGCCGCAGGCCCCGCCTCGCCCGCCCCCTCGAGCCGCGGCCCCCCCAACCCCGCCCTGCGCCCGCCCCTTCCCGAGTGCAAGGCTGCGTAGCAGGCTAACCCTGGGCTAGCACTTCCGCTGGCGTCAGGCGGCTGGCGGCGACGATCACTTCCCGGTGTGGCGTGGGACTCCGAAGTCGGCCCCCCCACGGGCTGCCGGGCGCTCTGGAGCTGCTGCGCAGCCCTCGCTGTGCGTCCCGCTGTCCCCTGGCTGCCGCGAACATGCTGGAGCCTTTAGCGGAGCGATTACCGAGTGTCCTGCACTGAACCCGCGAAGTGGAGACTGGCGCGTGCAGCTCTGCGCCCGGCCCAGGGCCAAGTGGGCTATCTCGAGATCCCTGTGTCTGAAATCGCTTTTCCTCCCACATCTGTCAAGAAAACTTGTGCACTTTTGGGAAAGTTCCCTCTGCCCAAGCTCTCTAGGATCCCTGGGCACTAGGCTGTTCAGCCCTAATTTCCAGGACACTAAGTTAGGGGATCCCGCGAGAGCCTTTTCCCCACTTACCTCGTTAGTGGTTTTTTTCCAGCCTCTCCTCCCCTACTCTCTGAGAGCGCATCCCCACAAGGACTCTTTTGCATCCGGCTTCATCTCACCCGACCTCACCAGGAAGAGGTTCCCCAATAATTGCTTGTTGCATTCAGAAGGCAAAGAGGATGCCCCTAGTTTCTCTCCCTGCCCCCCTCAACAATAGGAATTTGGTAGTGTGAACTTTGCACCAAGCCCTATTACTCTTTAACATCAACATCACTGTATGTATGCATTTTAGAAATGGGGCAACTGAAGTCCAGACAGGTTAAAGAACTTGGCCAAAACTTCACAGCAAACCTGAAGCAGCAAGACTGGGACTGGAATCCATGTGTTTGATCCCCCTCCAGCGAGACCCAAGGCTTGAACTTGAGTGGCTTCCAGACAGAGCCTTTGACAAGGGAATGTCTTGCTGGGCAGTTCAGGAGATGGAGACTAAGACATTCCTCTAGTTATGAACAACACACAATATCCTAGAATCTTCAGATACCAGCAATTAGAGATAGAGAAACAATGGAGCAGGCCCTACTCAGAGCCATGGAGAGTAGTAATGAAGGGAACTGACTAAAAAAATTTTAATGAAATTAAAAGTCTTTAAAAAAAAACCACAACAGCACAAACAATATCAGACTATCACAGCAACTTGTTCAGTGGTGGCCTGTGACTCATCAGAAGTCAAGGATCTCACCAAGACTTTAGTGAACGTCATTGTTGGCTGCAGCTGTCACTTTGGCCCACTTCTCACTTGGGGATACTAATTGGGCACCTAAAGTTTCTGCCCCCATAGGAAGAGCCAGGTAGCTTCCTGGGAAAGGAAGGTATGATCATGTTTGAGCCAGCTGGGATTCTGAGGTTTCCTAGCATTTAAGGGAAAGGGGTTCAGGATGGCAGAGAACCTCACCAGGGACCACTGGGCTACAGGCAGAGCTGGTAGTACCATCCAGGTCTTCTGACGCTAACTCCTGTGCTCTATTGGCCAAATTTGTGCCAGTGTAAGAGGATTCTGTAACTATATCAATGTCATCCTCACACAGAAAGAGTACACAAGACTTAATAACCTGGGGATTTTTAGAATGTGCCCCAATGTACAAGAAAAGCAACATTGCAAGCCTGAGCTTCTGGAGCCAGGAAGTTGCAAATTTTAACTCTTCCAAGAACTGGCTGGGCGACTTTTGAGCCTCAGTTTTATCATCTGCAAAAGGGAGCTGATAATACATTATCCAAGGATTAGATAAACTCACCCCTACAATCATAAGCACAGCTCAATTGGCCGCCCTAACTGGTATTAATAAGCACACTTAAAAGATGCTAAGAAATAATCCCTGCAGGCTGATTTCTCTCTCCCTGCAGGAAGATCTCAAGAGAATGAGGCCTTGTCTGGAAGTTTACTGCCCTCCTGGCTCTGAGGGCAGTTACTATTTAAGACCTGGTTGGTAGCATCTTTTGCATCTGTGGTAGGTTAACATGATTGAAGGTAATGTCAGCAGACATAACATAACACAGTGGCACCTTAATTTTATTTTAAGTACTTTGCAGACCTTTTCAAGGAAGACTGCTGTACATGGTGTTCCAAACATTTAGGTAGTCTTACAATCCGTCTCTTTTGATGTGGATTTTTTAGGAACAAGCAGAAATAGACCTGTTTTAATAAGACTGTAGCTCTTGGCAGCCCATGTGAAATATTTTCCCCACAAAACTTTTCTTAAATTAACTGAATTAGCCCCTTTTATAAAATATAATTATATATGTATATATGACATATTATAAATAACCATCTTATAATTAGCTATTTTCCTTTCTGAATTTGAAGTTTTTTTATTTTTCCTTTTTAGTAAGGAGAGTTCAATGTTGAATTTTAAAATACCACACCCTGTGTTGAAAACAACAGTATACATATATTATTTTTTAAAAAAGCAACAGGAATGCTGGGATAGCTCAATGGTTGAGTGCTCGCCTCACAATCTCAAGGACCAAGGTTCAATTCTCAGCCCTGGCCCCGGCCCGCGACCGGGCCCATGACCCGTCCCATGCAAACCGCCCCCATATGCTGAACTGCAGATCAACTGGTAACTGCCGATGGTACTGCTGCGGAAGTTCTTGCCTCCCATGCAGGAGGCCCCCAGTTTGGTTCCTGCCCCACGCAGCCCCACATCCACCTGTGTGGAATGAAACCATGTCACAACTAATGATGTACAACTATGGAGTCTGCTCTGGGCCCTCCCCCTTCTCTCGGTCTCTCTCACCTTCTCTCAAAAAACAAAAAACAAACAAACCATAAATCTTTAAACCAAAAAAAGATAATAATAATAATAATGTACTCTATTTTTCCAAATTTACATAAAGACTGCAAATAAGCTAACTACCGGTATGTGTTGCTTGGTCAAGATTTTTTAAGGAAGATGCTTTAGGGAACTGGAGAAATCTTATGTAATGATCACCAGTTATTTTGTAAATACAAAACGTTAATGATTCTTCAGCACTCAAATGGTGCTTTAAGAGCTTTGTCTCCGTATTTTATTTTTATTTTTTATTTTTTAAGATTTATTTTATTGATTTTTGACAGAGAGAAACAGACAGAGAGAAGGGGGAGGGCCCAGAGCAGTCTCCATAGTTGACATTAGTTTTCTATATAGTTTCACTCCACAGGTGGGCACAGGGCTGCGCAGGGCAGGAACTGGGCTGGGAGCCTCCCGCATAGGCCCCAGCAAGATGTGAACTGGGAGCACACCCCAGCTCAGCATGTGGGTCCTCATGGGCTGGGGCCGGGATTCGACCTTTAGTCCCCGGGGCTTCAAAGCGAGCACTTAACCCGCTGAGCCATGCCAGCTTTCCCTTGCCTCTATATTTTAAAGATTCTCCTTTTAATCCAGTTCACATTATCAAGTTGCTTTGTTAAGTCCTTTGAGTATGGATAGTACAAAGAAAAATAGTTATTTACAGCACCCCAGGGAACCAAAAGTCCAAATCAATGAAGAAAGTAAATGATTGTTCAACAGGTTTTTCATCATTACCCAACTCTTTGGGGAAGAAATTAATTCTTTTTAAATCCTCTTGGATTAGGAGACTAGTCTTAGAATCAATGGAGTTAATACTTTTTATATGTGCATTTAACATTAAGATATATATTTTCTTCCTCCACCCACCCATCTTGGAGTTGTATCATGGAAACTCAAATTTTGAGTTAATCTTTCTGCTAAGAAAACTCAATGAGAATGTTTAGAAAGGCTTTACCTCCCTAACATAATTAAAATATGCAAGACTTTGAGTAGATTTTTTAAAGTCTCCATTTTCTTCTCTTAGAAATAAATATTTGGATAAATCAGGCAAATAATCATTACAATCCTTTTCAACTTTATTATGAACTTTAAAAACAATTTCTGAAAACCTCATTTCTGTTCTTCTGCATACAAAGGAAAAGTATTATGACTTTTTTGGTTTTAAAACTCAGCCCAAACAAACTTTTCATATCCTGATTTCAAATAAACACATTCAGACAGGCTAGAGGCTGGCGTTGGGGGAGACTAAAGAGAGAGCAGGTACCCTTTTTAGTTTTCCTAATTAATCCATTTTAATTAATTTTCAGAGGGGAAATGCAAGAGATGGAAACCTTTTTTCAAATAAGAGCACTTTGTGTTGTCTTATCTTTTTAATGTGTATTTAAGAGATACTCCTATCAGTTTCTTTTAAATTCACTTTATATGCTGCATTCTTTGAAGTAAGGCTCTTTGGAGGTGATTGGTTTTAAAAGAACCACAGTCAGTTAACTGCCTGTGAAACCATATGGTTTCATGAAAATCAATGAAAAGCTTTCATTGAGGGTTTCACTTGAAAGATGTTTACATTGTCCTGTGAAGTATGGAAAAGCGGAAGGAGCTTCCTGAGGTTTCACAGGAAGACAATCCAGCTTGTTTATTCATAATAGGATGTTGGTTACAAAAGAATGTTTTAGGAGAGAACTTTAAATGGCTCAGAAAAGAGGATAAGAAAATGTTCAATGACTGTTCCATTTTTGTTTCCCTCTTTAATGCCAAAGGAAGAGGAATACACCTGAAGAAGAAAGTTAATGACTGAAACCCAAATGAGAGATTGAGAAACAGCTGCTTAAAAAAAGTATGCATTTATTGAACTGACATCAATCAATCAATGAATAATTTTGCATATTTCGTTTGTTTTTGTTCTTGTTTTCCGTGTTTATTCTACAAGTTGAAAGCAAGATTAAGCATTCCTTTTCTTTTGCTTTATTTAAAATCTGGGATGGCTCAGTGGGTTAAGCTCTCGCTTTGCAGCCCTGGGGACCGGTGACTGAACCCAGCCCTGCCTGTTCAGATTCATACGCTGAACTGGGGTGTGCTTCCCATGTGGGAGGCCCCCAGCTCAGTTCTCACCCTCCCCACTCCCATTCAAATCCTGCCTCTAGGGGGCCCCAGCTCAGTGTGGAATGAAACCATGTGGAAAACTGATGATGTGTAACTGTGGAGACTGCTCTGGGCCCTCCCCCTCTTCTCTGTCTCTCTGCCTCTGTCAATAACAATAAAATAAATCTTTAAAAGCAGTGGACTTCTATTCCATAATTGGACTATATTTTCTGAAGATGTAAATAGAGCCATAGGCACATTGTTTCTGAGCTACCCCTCAAAACTTGAAATCCATATTGGGAGAGTGTGACTTGAGCCACAGAAAACTGAGGCAGAGATCAGGCACCTTTTGTTTTGTTTTGTTTTGGTTTTTGCTGGGACATGGGACCAATTAGTGGAAAATGCGGAGTTAAAATCACATTGTAAACTTTTAAGACAAAAGGGGGTTCCCTTGTTGTTTAAGTTTACAAGGGAAGAAGGAGGCAAAAGACTGGTCACTTAGCAGAGAACAGGCCCAGCTGAAATCTCTCCCCAGAGAAAACAGGACCAATTTGGGAAGGGCTGTGCTGTTGTCAACTTCCAGATTTGCCGTCTAGCTCCTCAGAGGGGAGGGCTGACGACGTCATGCCCGCAACAAGGAGAGAACATTTCCGATTTCTCTTTTAGAAGTACAAAGTTTTCTGCTGCTGTGATTTTTAAATTCCTCTGGAACACAGATGCTTTTGGAAAAAACAGGAGACAGAGTAGAATGTCTTAACTTGTATCCTGAGAATAAGCATAAATGTAAGGTTCTGTGCTGAGGAGGAAGAAATGTCAGTCGGTGTAAAGCCCTCTTAGCTTTGATGTCTTTGAGAATGTCAAATGCTGCCTCTACCTATATGTCCACTACAGCCGATACAGAGTAGATGGAGCTCAGCTTCTCCCCACCCCATCCGTTGTACAATAGGTGATGTTTATCTCTATCTTCCCTCAAACTGTGCTCCATGGGAATCCCCAAGAGGAAACAATACCTGAATCTAATCCCAGGTCTCTAACTCGGGAATTACACAGGGAGGTCTTGAGGGCAAACAGATCTTTGAACATGTTAGTTCAGATGGGATCAAAAGTTTAGGGTATGACCCCCTGTGGCCTCTATTTTGCCATAATTGATATTGCAGATAGTTGATACTGGATTTCAGGGGGAGCCTGAGCCAAGAACTATCACAGGAGGATAGAGCAAGGGAACCCCATCATCCTCATTGATGTCCAAACTTATATACTCATATAGTGCCTTATTTCAGCTCTTATGACCAAAGCAGAGCAAAGATTCACACGGATCTTTGGGGATGAGGACAGTGAGGCTTGCCTCATATTTTTGTTCTGGTGAAATACTTTTAAAACGAAGGGGAAGAGATTTCAGGTTCAAAATGGCAGAGTGAGTGGCTACATTTATCTTCCCTTTTTCTCGGTATCTAGACTTATTTTTTCTTTTTCTTCTTTCTTTTTTTTTTTTATATTTTTATAGAGAGTAATTATTTTATCTTCAGTGCATATTTATTTTTATTTTACTTTTGACAGATAGAGAGAGAGACAGAGACAGAGACAGCTAGAGAACCGAACTGTGGGAACTCCCCAGTTCAGCATGTGGGTCCTGCCTGGGCCGGAGCCGGGATTCGATCCTCGGTCCTCATGGCCTCAAAGCGAGCGCTCAACCCGC
>PVKE010015062.1:0-34002 GCA_004027555.1 Craseonycteris thonglongyai
AAAAAGCAATCAATGTCAAAAATATGATTAGTAGATTTCCAAAACTGGCTCAATTTTCCTACACGGTATGGTCTCGATGTAATAGAAAAGCCTACTTTCTCAAAACTCTACCTCCCTTTCAAATGCTGGGATACTTGCAATCTGACTTTCTAAACAAACAGGTCTTGTAAGACTTTCCAGAGGGAAGAGGCACTTAGCAAAGTAAGGGTGTAACACAGAAAAGATAAACTGGGTTACTGCCTAACAGCATTAAGGGACAGATAGCATTTTCCTTACCAGATTCAGTGTAACTCCAGGTCTGTCCTCAGTGTTTGAGACTGAGAAATTTGATTTGTGAGCATTCTGGGAATGAATTTGTGTCTCAGGAATTAATTCACATTGACCAAAGCTCATAGACATGTTTAACAGCTAAAACCAAATGGTATTTGAAGAATTAAAATCGAGAAGTATATCCACTGCCCATGTATCGAGATACTTCATCCTTTACCCAGAGCATTTTCCAACCACAGTGAAAATCAAATTATGATCAGAAGTTTGCTTTGAAGGACAGAATCCGAATAAGGACTTTTTGCAATGTGATTTGAACATTTAAATTTATCACACCAGATGACTATTTCAAAATTAGTGGTTAGCCTTTTTCTGAGTACTTCTGAAGCCTCCCTTCCCCTCTGTCTCCCCATAGCCCACTCTTTACACAAAAACATCCTCTAAATGAACTATCTCACTGAGTCACTAACAAACATGTCTGTTCAAATTAGTTTCTCAGATAACTTTTTAATCCCAAGAGGTGGGAAAGACACCATTAGCATTAGATCACAGGGAGGAGGATGAAAGTCAACAAGAAATAAGGGTAAAGGAACAAAAAGTGCTGAAGTTCTATTCTACTACTTCAGAAGTTAAAATAGGGCCTGCTTTATGGCTTAGTTCTGTTTGTGTATAAGCAGCCTCCTTTGCAGTTAAAGCACTCACCAAAATGACTACAGACTTGACCCAGCAATTCTACTTCTGGGTATTTATGCAAAGAAAATAAAATCACTGATCTAAAAAGATGCATGTACTCCTATGCTTACTGAACCATTATTTACAATAGTCAACATATGGAAGCACTCTAGGCATCCAATGATAAATGGATGGATAAAAAAAGGTGTGGTACATATATACAGTAAAATATTACTCAGAAAAAAAAAAAAAGAAAGAAAGAAAGAAAGAAAGAAAGAAAGAAAGGAAGGAAGAAAGAAAGAAATAAAAATCTTGTCATTTGCAACAACATGGATGACCTAAAGGATAGTATGGTAAGTAAAGTAAGTCAGACAGAGTAAGACACGTACTGTATGAATGCAGTTATATGTAGAATCTAAAAAACAACAAAACAAAACAAATGAACTAACAAAACAAAACAGAAACAGACTTACAGAGAACGAACTGATGGTTGCAGTGGGGAAGAATGTGTGAAATAGGTAAAGGGGGATAAGATATACAAACTTTTAGTTGTAAATAAGTCATGGGGGTGTATGTAAAGCAAAGAAAATATAGTCAGTAATATCATAACTTTGCATGATGATCACATCATAAGGTATGTAAATGTCAAACCATTATGTTGTACACCTGAAACTAATATAATTTTGTACATCAACTATACTTTAATTAAAAAAATGACTCTGAAGCAATGGCAAAAGCAGTCACAAAGCCTATTTACTTTTGATTACTTTAGTAGAGAAATTTTTTTTAGTTTTATCCTGAAAGCCATTACTTAATTATTAATGCATACTTAAAGTTATAAATTAAAGAAGCTTGGTTTCATAGCGTGGTAGCTAAGACCGTAACTCTAAAAAAGACATGGCTTTGAATCTCAGGTCAACCATTACCTAGTTGTGTTACCTTGTCTAAACATGGGATTAGTAAGAGTACCTAACTCACAAAGTGGTGGTAAGGATTGCACTGGTGCATGTAATAAAGTCTTGGCAGAATGCCTGGTACATAGCAATGAAAATTCTGGCTGCTACTGATGTTACCACTGATGTTGCCATTGTTGTTACTGGCGATGCCTTTGAAAGATTTTTCTGATATCTTCAAATTCTTCCCACATTATAGAAAACAGTTTATTTTCTACAGAATAAGAAGAGTCTACTTCAGACCATCATCATCTCTTGCCTGGACTCTTGCCTTAAAATCAGATAGTTCTCTTTTCACAATTGCATACATCTGCCTGCTGCACAGATGGATATGCAATTTCCTGGACTTCAATTCCTCAATGGCCCCCTAAAAGGGCTCAAACCCTTAGCAGGGTCCTTGTTGCCAAGCTTTTGCCCAACTCTCCAGCCTCTTCTCTTTACTTTATGATCCATTAACGCCTGTAGTCCTTAACACACATTGTAGAGTCTCTCATGTCCACGTCTTTGCTCCCATCTCTGATTTCCTGAAATGTTCTCTCATCCCTGCTTATCAGGCTAACTCCTGCATAACCTTGAAAAGTCAGTTCTTATACTCTCTCCTAGCCCCTCAACTCAATGCTTGGCTTACACACTACTCCCAGCACCTAGCACAGTTCTCAGCACACTGTAGGCTCTCAAACAATAAGTGGATGAAGGGCTACCCCTCTGATAGGGAACCCCACTACACAGAGATGAGGAAATGGAGGCACAACTTTCCACTTGCAAGTTTGAAGTATAATATTGGTCAGATTGTAAAAAGCATGGTGTGTGTGTGTGTGTGTGTGTGTGTGTACACGCACACATAGAACATTTAGTAACTTTTTGTTAAATGTTAAGGTCAACAGATCATGTTAAGACAAATTGCTCACTGATTTATTAACATGATCCAGTTCTTATGCAAGGACAAATCACTCTAAATCATTTCTATATCTGATTTCTAAAAAGCCTTTGGACCCATTATAATATATTTGGTTGTTGATTTGAAAGCTTAGAGATGACTCATTTTAGTGATGAATTAATTGAAAATTGTTATGTGTGGATCATACAATTAGTCACCATTATTGGCTAAAACATTTAATTTGTTCAAGCCAAAACAAGATTTTTCATACAGCAAGTACTACAAGTTCAAGCTAGTAGCTAAGAAATGAAGATTGTCATTTATTAGTTGGTCTTCCTCATGCTTTATGTTATCACACATAACCTAGATTCTAGACTTAGTACTTATCTGACGGTTTTGTTGATACATGAGCTTAAATAAAGCTAATCTATTGTATCCCAGCTGTATTGGCTTTGTAATATCAACATGGTACGAATGTAGGGATTTTCTTCACAATATGCCAAACAATCACAATTCAGATAGTACTTAAGGAGCAGATGTGGGGAAATAATAGTTCTGAGGACAGTATAGCTATTGAAAAATGACAAAATGCCCTACGTACATAAACGGGGCATTTGTCAGAGACTTGCCCCCTTAGCTTTCAAGAAGCATGGTTACCTCATAACCACAGGCCCAGCTTGTGTAAACCCACCAGATTTTTGGCTTAATTAAACTTTTAAGAGTTTTGAACATTTTAAATTAAATAACTATTGTATTTTTATTATTAACATTAGAATTTAACCACAGAGGATATTCCATTTTAGAAATGCAAGCAAAGGATGTAACTTTAAACACTGGGATGGTAACTCCAACTTCACATTTTAGTCTGCTTTAACAGAACAGAATTAGTTCATCGACTTTGTGTTCTGCAATGTCTGAGTTAAGAAATATGTATTAAGTCAACTGGGAGGGTCCAATCTTGAAGTAGTCTCAACTTGATGAAAGGTAACAGCAACTCATTTTTCCCATTATCACTAGAAAATATGCCACACTAGATGAGAACATATCCCAGATGACTACATACCTCCCCTTTTAAGTTCATAATTTTAAAAGTAACAGATGTAAACAATAGTTTAGGGAAGTAATTGGGACCCTGGCACTGCAATCCACAAGTATGTGGACTTAGATAGTAAGTCTCTTAGCATCATCAGCTTCAGTTTCATCATCTGTAAAATAAATATATTATACTGTAAGATTGTCCTGAGGGTTAGTCTCAGGCAGTTGTCCCCAACCTTTTTGGCACCAGGGAGCAGCTTGGTGGAAGATATTTTTTTCCACAAACCAGGATGGGGGTGGGGATGAGGGTGAGGTGATGGTTTCAGGATGATTCAAGTACCAGATGCAGCTTAAGTGTCACCACTCACTTATTGGGTTTTGATATGAGTCTACAAACAATTGATTTATGATGGTCTCTGTGCAGTTAAACCTCTCTGCTAATGTTCGTCTGATTAACAGCCACTCCCCAGTGCTAGCATCACCGCCTCAACTCCACCTCAGATCATCAGGCATTCGGTTCTCATAAGGAGAGGGCAACCGAGATCCCTTGCATGCACAGTTCTCAGTAAGGTTCTCACTCCTATGAGAATCTAATGCCACCACTGTTCTGACAGGAGGTGGAGCTCAGGCAGTAATGTGAGCAATAGGGAGCAGCTGTAAAATACAGATGAAGCTTTTCTTGCTCACCTGCTGCTCACCTCCTGTTGTTTGGCCCAGTTCCTAACAGGCCACGGAGCCTGGCAGTTGGGGATCCCTGACCTCAGGCACATAAAAGGAACTCAATATTTAGCCAGTATTGTTGTTTATTCTGTCATTCTTCCCAGAGATTTATGAAGTTTTAGAGAATAATAGGACAATAGAAAGAGTGGTAGAGAGGTCTTAAATTGAAATTCTCTGAGGGATAAAACAAGTGCATGAGTAAGGGGAACACAGGGTAGAGTATAGCAGAGTATCCTCTGTGGTTAGATTCTAATGACAGTAATAAGGAGGCAATAGTCACCTAGTTCAACAGGTTGAAAAACTCCTCAGAAATTTAATTAAGCCAAATGTCTGGAAGGTTCACACAAGCTGAGGCTATGGGTATGAAGTAACTACACTTCTTGAAAGCTGAGGGTATAAATCTCTGACCAATGCCTCCTTTATGTACTTAAGGCATTTTATTATGTCTCAATAGCTATACTGCCCTTAGAACCATTATCTATGATGTAATTTGAGACTATATAAAAGCCTCTTTAAGTCATTTAGTTTCAAAATCTTTTAAACACCATGGGGAAAAAGTATACCTTCAGTTCTTCATACTTTATCCCTGGCCATCAATTTGTAATGTCTAATGTTCCAACAAAATATCGTAAAAGTAAGAAAGTCAATGTTCAGAGAGACCATTACTTGTCATGATCACCCAGGAGCTTAGTGGCAGAGTTGAAATCAGAATCTTCTTCTCCAGTACATTTATGTGAGTTTCTTTCTTTCAATCCCAAGTTTGTCTCTTTCTGGAATCCCTAAGAAAATTTAATTTTGTTTTCTGATTTCTGCATGTTGCTTTCCTTGGACAAAGTTAAAGCTATTTTCCACAACCATCCTGGCTGCAGAGAAAACAACTTTACCTACCTCCACATCGGACTGGAAGTAATGAGGCTCAGATAAAACGCTTTCCCAGCTTGCAGTCTTCTAATTTGTCAACCATGGAAATAGCTGGTTACAGAGCTTTCTTTCCTCTTTAAGCCCCAATATCTAATCCTACCAATATTCTATCAGTTACTCTTTTAATCGTCACTGCCTCATGTAATTCAATCTTGATGTACATTTCTTATTGTTCTGAGATCAGCATCTCCAGCTGGCATTCAGATAAATTTGATAGTTGTCTAGTAGCCAATAATTTTTATTGCTTATCAGAGATATAAGAAGATAATCAACTGTGCACTACTTATTGTATCCACATAGCTATAAATTGTAAGACAGGTTTTATTATGGCTAAATAATAGTTGTTAGAGTTTTTAATATTCATTATGTGCTTATAATTGTCATAGGGACTTCACATTATTAATTCATTTAATTCCTAAATTACAGTGTATGTGCTAGTATTACTCCCATTTTACAAATTAAATAGTTGAGGCAAAGAGACACTAAGCAACTTGCCTGAGGTCACACAGCTATCAGACTTGGAAGCCTGCTCCAGAGCTCATGCTCTTAGCTATTATACTCAAGTTTCTCTTAAAACCTACTAAATTAAAAAAAAAATTCAAAGAAAATGAGAGTTCCCATTATACCCTGGCTCAAATTCCCTCTTTTTCTTCCTTCCTTTTTCAGATACGTCTTGAGCTCCTACAGTGTTGAAGCAATATACCAAGATTTCTGCACATTGCCATTAATGTGAGTGAAATCTGGTCACTGTATGAAGTGTTGACTTAACAAAACAAACTCCTTGTTCAACCAGTATGTTCAACCCTGTGCCTAATGACCCCACGGAACCTGTCTGTGTTTGCGTTACATTTTATCTAGCTTGTAGACGACAGAACACCATGGGTCTTTGCTGAATCAGACTGAACAGCACCTGAACTACTAGCGGGTAGGTGAAACACTGATCCATTCAGATGAAAGCTGCAATTTGAATTTGGGAAGAAACTTGCTCAATAAAGGTTCTTAGTCATCAGTAGTGATTTATATCAAAATATGAATGAGGAGAGCAGCGGGATATAACAGTGCTTCTGACAACCCTGACATTTAACCCAGATTATTTATATACATTACTGGCTTATACTTGTTTGCAACCTTGGAAAATCTGCATTTGTCTTTATGCTTTACAACAATATCATTTGCTTTCATTTACCCATACAATACACAGGCTGTAAGTCAAAACATCTTTCAAAGAAGCCACATCCTTTAACAAATGTAAACCATGTGAAAGCATAAAACAGCTAAATTCTAAAAGAGAAAATGGCACTTTCTAGCTACTGACTGATATCTAAATGTAAAGGGATTTGGCTATAGGAATATATTTGTCTTGCTTATATTATAACATTTATTGGGCTCATTTTGGTTTAGCATACTTTTTCCAGCTGCTGAAAAAAAAGGAAATGTGTTCATAGCCATAGCATTTATAATAGTTAAAGCAGAGCTGACATTTGTTTTGTGTGATTTTTACAGTTTTAAGGCTGATATTCTACAGATCAGGTGGCAAATTAACCACACCCTGATTCTCTATATTAATCTTTAAATATTTTTTTCTTTTCATTTAAAAATAATGCTTATAGTAATTTGTTTTAATAGTTTATGTAATGTTTTTGGTTATCGGTAACGAAAAGTTTAAATTCAAGGATATTTTCTCAGAATGTATCAGAATTAAGTGTTATTTGGTAATCAGTTGAATTGTTTTTGTGTGTGAATGATCATAAGCAGAGAGAACTTATAGTAACAACTTTGAAAAACTTGCCTAAGAGGCCCTCTCCACTGAAAGAAAGCTGTTTGTACGCATCCACATATCTTCCTATCAAGATGTTAAAAATATTAACAGCAAAAGAAATTTTTTAGTGACAATTTTACACTGATTTAAAATGGAATCTTAGCAAATCTTATAAGAAAAGTACCAACCGACAGTCTTTCTCAATTGAATATATCTATGAAGAGTATAATTTGAACAGTAAATAGTAAACTGAATCTAAGGAATAAAATGGCAGTCATTATGTGGAATATTGGATTCAGTTTTAGTTACATTTAGTAGAGCAGAATGAATCTGAAATATACTCACATAAAGAACCAAATGACAAAGAATGTGTCAGCTTCTTACTATGATTGAACTCTAATCTAAGTGGTCTGCAAAGACAACAAAATGTAAAAGCATAAGGCATGGACTGCGAGCAGTCCTTTCTTTCTAGCCAGCTCAAAAGTAGATGTGGTTGAAATCTAATGGGAACATCTTCTGTTGCATCAAATGGTCAAACTTTGAAAATAACATCAAATAAAAGCAACTTAACTGAAAAACTTGCCAAGAGTTGAGTTTGCTGGTGGGCAGTTGCCACATGGATATTTGAGTAAAGTTACCATTCACTCCTTTTTCTTTTTTTAGATATTTATTCCATTGTTTGAAAGAAGGCGAGAGAAAGACATGCACACATGAGAGAGAGAGATTGAGAGAGAGAGAGAAGCAGGGAGGGCCCAGAGAATAGTCTCCATAGTTGTACACCATCAACTGTGACATAGTTTCATTCCACACAGGTGGATGTGGGGTCATGTGGGGCAGGGACCAAACTGGGGGCCTCCCACATGGGAGGTGGGAACCTTCACAACAATGCTAGTGGTTACCAGTAACACCACAGTTCAGCATATAGGTTTGCACAGGCTGGGGCCGGGATTCAATCCCTGGAGCTCAAGGTTGAAAAACAAGCACTAAACCTGTTGAGTGATCCTGGCCTCCCTAAAGTTACCATTCCTAATTGCCATTGAAATAGGTCCAAATTTTCTGATTTGTAACCCATAGGTTTAAGCTTAAACTACCTGTCCTTCATGAACAATAATAATTGAAAGTTACTGATTTGTTTTGCCTGGATCTTAAAAGTCTCTCATTAGATTTCTGAAAATTCTCTGCCTCCAAAGACCACTTAAATCTGATTCACCATAGCCAGAGTAGTTGTTGCAAATGTCACCACATACCACAGTACTTGGTATTTGGTAATTCTCTTCTTGAACTAGAAGAGATTACTAATTTACTCCAGTTTTGTGTTTGCCACACAAATAACTATAATTTAGCAACACTCAATGAAGTTTTATAATATTCAATGTTGAAAATAATGAGATTCCCATGCAAATAAGAGAAAGAAATAAAGTTGAATGAAACATTCAGAACTCTAGAATTTATTTTCTATACCTAGGATCAGAAGAGTGCAAATTAAGAAGCATTGTGAAGTAAATAAATAACTAAGCAAGGAGAGCTATTAAGCTGTAATAATGGTTCAGTTGTATATGACCTACAAGTTACACAATTTTAAAAGGAAAAATAAATGATAATTAAGGCATGGTCTAAAGTAGAGACAAACTAAATGTCAAATTGAAGAGTATAGATTAGTGGTGATTATAAAGATTACCAGGAAAAAAAGGGATGATGAAGGACGGCAGGTGTGTTAGCTGAAAGCACTGCTAAAATAGCTGATTAATCACTGTGGCTAAAAGAAAACAAGTTACATAAGAATCAGATTGAAGACACAATGTGGTGTGGAGGAAACTGGAGGCTGCCATGGTGAGAGTAACCATAAGTAGGGACTGAGAAAGTGGGAAGGTTGGAAATACAGGAGTTTAATGCTTTACAAAGTTAATGATACTGCAGATGAAGCGGATTTCAATGACACATGCAACAGCCTTTCAGGAGGAAACTGCCATCGTGTGGCAGGGGAACCTAAAAGAGCCAGGAAGAACGAAAAATTGTGAGGTCAGAACATTAAAACTATCATGCAAATGATGTCACTAAAAGTAAATATAAGTGAAGGGTGAAGAGAAAAAAAAGTGTGAATTTTTGACTAACATATCAAGGAAGATAGATTCATTCACTCTTACGTTCAACCAATCTATTTCATAGTATGACCTAGTTTTCTTATGTTTTTATTTCAAAATAAATATATCTGATCTCTACCATGCCCAGTTATTTATTTATTTATTTTATTGATTTTGACAGAGATAGAGACAGAGAGATGGGGGAGGACCCAGAGCAGTCTCCATACTTGTACATCATCAGTTTTCAACATCGTTTCATTTCACACAGGTAGGCGGGAGCCGCACAGGGCAGGAACTGGGCTGGGGGCCTCCTGCATGGGAGGCACACCCCAGTTCAGCATATAGATCCTCATGGGACGGGGCTGGGATTCGATCCTCGGTTCCTGGGACTTCAAAGTGAGCGCTTAACCCACTGAGCCATCCCAGCTTTCCCACATGCCCAGTTCTTGACCTCTGTGAAATATCTCCTGTTTATAGCAGAACTGCAGGACTCATTCAATGTCTTTTTAAAAAGTAATCTGAATTGGAATCAGTAGTTGAAATCTACACTCATTTTTTTTTTCTTTTTCTAGCCAAATACACTTATCCAAGTTATTCTGCGTTCAATAGTGAATGTGATTAAAGTTTGTAAATATACCAGCGAGTCTCCTGGAAATAATGATTAATATTAAAGAGCAATTATTACAAAATCTTATATTAATGGATAAACTGTTTCATTATTTTCTTTACCAGTCAACATTTTTTAAATACTATGTTTCAAACACAGTGAAAGATGAAGAGGAAATAAATATGAGTAATACTTGGAATCATACTTGGACTTAGAAAATTCATGTTCAAGTCACTGGAAACAAATGTAAACATGTAATATGAAATAGAGTGGAATACAATAATACCAAAGCTCTAAGCAACCCGCTGGAGTAGGAGCCACTAAATCTACTAGGAGAATTGGGCAAGGTTTCAGAAATAGTTACTAATTTGCTAGGTCTTAAAAGATATAGAAGCTTATGGAGAGGAGGGTTATGTCAGAATCTTTTAGGTAGAGTGAATAGTACAGTCACGGAATGCTGACAGGGCTTGTAGTATTCAGGGAATGACATGAAATGTAGTTTGGTTAGACCACTGGGTGAAGGAATGAATCGCATGGGGTGGTGATAGGTGGTAATGATGCCATCAATGACCTTCTCAAAACAAAATCTATGATACCCCTTACTTAAAACTCTCTATCGCTCATCCTTTCACTTAAAATAAATCTAATTTCCTTTTGAAGTGTGTGATGCCTTGAATAATGTCTTTCTCTCTTCGTCTTGTGCCACTTTTTTTCATGTGCTATGCTACATGCCACAAAAAAATAAAAAATAAATAAAGGTAATTTCAAAATATTTACTGAGCACCTCTTAGGTGCTACAAATGCTGCAGTGAACAAAGCAAGCCCTGCCTCAAGTTCTTTGCACACATTATTCCATTGTTAGAACACTTTTCCTTCCATTCTTTGCATGAATAGCTCCTCTAATCATTTAGGTCTCAATTTCTATGTTCACCGAAGGAAAGTATTCCCTATGCATCTGATATAATGGAGACACAGAGCATATACTATGCTTCAATTTTTTCTTGTCCCCCCTCTGCGGTAAGAATGTAAACTCCATGAGGTAAAGGTCTTTTGACTGTTTCGTTCACTGCTATATCAATAATGCCTACAATTGTTCCTGCCTCGGAGAAAGGAAATCAATAAATATTTGGAATTAACAAATAAATAGCATTAGTGACAATTTATAAATATTTTACATATTTTTTTCTTAATTTTACTTTATTTTTATTCTACTTCTCAAATGAGAATGAAAGCTCATGAGAGGAGGAACTAAGCTAGTCTTACTCACCCATTATGTCCTCACCATGACTAAATAAGGCCTGGCACCTAATAGGTGCTAAATACTTATTAGATTAATAAATGGATAGGAGTTAAGGAAGTAGGGAAGATAAAAAAGCCGTTCCAAAATAAATTCATGAAGAAGAGTTGAGTCATTTTATTGTTTGTTTTTTTTATTCTGAGGAAATGAGGAAATGAGGAAATGAGTTCAGTTTAGACATGTGAAGTTTGATAGGCTTCTTGTATGGGAATTTAGAGTCTGAAACAAGTTTATAATGCCTTAAGAAATAGGTATGGAGTCATCAGTCATCAGAAATTGGAATCATAGGCATGAATAAGGTTATCGTTGGACATTATGAAATTGATATTTCCCAAAATGGAGGTCAAATAGAAAAACAGAAAATGTAGTTGCTTTATTTTATTGAAGGATACCCAGCTTTATCTTGATATTATGAGGCTGAGTCTTTCTTAGAGGAATGATTCATACGTTAACTTCAGTAATAACACAGAATTATTATAACTGCACTCCACAGCTTTTCAATTCCAGGTTTTTGCAATAGAATACAAAGGATTTTTGATAAAAGCTCTTACTAATAAACTGCCCATTTCACTCTGCCAAGCCCACAGGACTATATATGTGTATACATGCCACATTCTATAGCATCTAAATCCACTATCAAATAATATAAAGAACATTAAAATGAGATTTATTAACAACAACAAAAAATGCTACTTAAGCTGAAATTTTCAGAGCATAAAATTATGGTAAAGCTTAATTAACCTGACAGTTTAAGATGTATAGACAAGGAATGGACAAAAGAGAACCGCAAAGATGGAAATCATGGAGATACTTTTGGTAAGGGTGCTGTGTAGCCAGTCCTATATAAGATATCACTCAGAAACAAGCACCAAAATATATGACATATCACTTTCATGGTCCCATAGGACAGGGGTCCCCAACCTTTGGGGCATAAATCAGTACCAGTCTGTGATGTGTTAAGCCATCCATGTTGTTGCAGATGGCAAGATTTTACTCTTTATTTATGGCTGAGAATAAAATCTTGCATCTGTAAGAAGGAGTTATATTCCATTGCAAATATATACCACCTCTTCTTTATCCATTCATCCTACCCAGGTTGCCTCCATTATCTTCACTATCATAAATAATGCTGCAATAAACATGTAGACACACATGCCTCCTCAAAGTAGTGTTTTGGTGTCTTCGGATAGATACCCAAAAGTGGGATTACTGGGTCCTTCTTCATTTCTTTTTATAGCATTTGTTTTAAAGCCTATTTTGTCTGATATAAATAGTGCTACCTCAGCTTTTTTTTTTAAGTTTCTATTTTTATGAAATATCTTTTTACATCCCTCTGCTTTCAGTGTGTCTTTAGATCTGAAGTAAGTCTCTTGTAGGCAGCATATGAAAGGATATTGTTTTCTTATCCATTCAGCCATCCTTTCTTTTGATGAGAACATTTAATCCATTTACATTTAAATATTTTTTCTTTATTTTTAGTACTTGTTAATAAATATATAGTTATTGTAATTTTATTATTCATATTTATCTTTTTCTTTTTTCACCTTAAAGAAGTCCCTGTAAGATTTCTTGTAATACTGATTTGGTGATTAAGAATTCCTTTAGCTTTTTCTTGTTTGAGATGCTCCTTATTTGTCCTATGATTCTAAATGATAGCTTTGCTGGTTCTTGCTTTTTATCACTTGGAAAATTTTGTATCAATCCCTTTTGGCCTATAAAGTTTCTATTGAGAAATCAGCTGACCATCTTAATGGAAGCTCCCTTATAAAAAACTGCTTTTCTCTTACTGCTTTTAAGACTCTCTGTCTTTATCCTTTGACATTTTAATTATGATATGTCCTGGTGTGGGTCTCTTTGGGTTCATCTTGTTTGGGTCTCTCAGCACTGTCTGGGTTTGTATGCCTATTTCCTTCATCAGGTTAGGAAAACTGTCCATCATTATTTCTTCAACTAGGTTTTCAATTCCTTTGCCCTTCTCTTTTTCCTCCTGGTACCTCTATAACGTGAATGTTGGTACACTTGTTGTGCCAGAGGCCACTTAACCTCTTCTCACTTGTTGGAATCTTTATTTTTTTCTGCTGTTCTGATTGAATGTTGTTTTTTTTTTTTACTATTTTATCTTCTAAATCACTTATTTATTCTATCCTTAGTCTAATCTAGTGTTGATTCCTTTTAACATATTCTTTATTTCCATTATTATATTTTTCATTTCTGACTGGTTCTTTTTAATGTTGTCTATATCCAACTTTATAGTTTTTATGTTTTTGTTGAACTTCTTCATAAGATCAATGAGTATCCTTATAACCAGTGTTTTGAACTCTGCATCTAATAGATTGCTCATCTCTACTCTGTTTCATTCTTTTCCTATAAGATAGGTCTGTTCCATTATTCAGGACATGCTTCTTAATCTTCCCATTTTGGTTGCCTCCCTGTGTTTGTTTCTATGTATTTGGTAGGGTGCTACACCTCCCAGTGTTAGTAGAGTGGCCTTATGTAGTAGGTGTCCTATGGGGCCCAGTCTCCCTGGTCACCTGAGCTGGGTGCTCCAGGTTTGTTCCTTGAGTGGGTTGTGTGTGCCCTACTATTGTAAGTTGAACTTTGGTTGCTCTTTGCACATCAGGAGAGAGACTGACCCTTGGGCTGGTTAGTTATAAGGGCTTGTTATGACTACAGTGGAGGAGCTGTTGTGCAGGGGCTGACCCAATGAAGAAGAATTCAATTTAGCAGGGTTCTGGTGCCTATGCAATCTGTTCTTTGGGTGTATAATTCTTGCAGGTGGCTGGGAGATGCTCCAGCTTAGTCCAAAGCTGGTCATGAGCATGCTAGCCCAGGGGCCGCCTGGGTGGGGTCCCTCTGCAGGCTAAGTTCAATAGCTGCCTGTGCCCTGCCCAGGTCTACCTGGCATGAGTCACAAGCAATTCACAGATGGCTTCCACCCACATTGGGCTTGGCAGTGTCTCAAGAGGGCAAGCCATAAATGGAGGCCAGTTATCATGAGTGCCAGGCTTGGAGCTGCTTAGCAAGAGGTACACACTGAAGGTAGATGCTGATTGAAGATTTGTGAACATTTGAGCAATTTCAGAAAAGTCTGTAGCATGAACCAAGACAGGCATTTGTATCAAAAAAACCACTAGAAATGGTGTGGGTGGGCCCAAAAGTTTGGTGGGGTGGTGGATCCCAGGGAATCACCAGGGCAGGACAACAGGTGTTAGCTAGTTTGATGAAGACTCAGATATGGAAGCTGCCTGAGTCTGCACATCAGGAAAGGGGAGGGCTCAACAAAAAACCAATGGATTCTGCCAGCACTTCTGTCTGGGTGAAAGCTACCCCTCCAGCTCTTGCCCTGAAGCTAGGCAATTCAGTTGTTCCCCGTATATTCTTGGCATCTTTGGAGCTGCTGTTCCTGTGGCAGAGCTCAGAGCAAGTGAGTCCATCAACAAGTAAGTCCGTGTGAGGACCCTTTCAAAGAAACACCTGGGATTCCAGCCACCTCTCTATCACCCAGCCCCAATCTCTGCTGGTTTTCATAGCCAGAAATTATGAGGACTTCTCTTTCTATCACTGGAACCCTTGGCTGGGAACCCTAGTGTAGGGCTGGGACCTCTTGTTTCTCTGGGGTGAACTTCACAGCCGAGCTGTTTCTCACAATTTTTAACTGCCATGTGTGGTTGTGAAACCAGCTAGTTCCTCATCTGATCCTCCTAGCAGTCTAAAAGTGGCTTCTCCTATATGTCCTGCTTCTATAATTAATGTTCAGCTGGACTTCAAGCAATTCTCAATGATTGCTGTTCTGTAATTTAATAGCAATTTTGATGTGGTCATGCAAGGAGGCAAGCACAGTGTTTACTTACTCTGCCATCTTGACCAGAGATCAAGAGGATAATAACTTTAAATCTGATTTAAATTCTTGTTTTCTCCATATTTTGCTTTCCTTTACTTTAGCAAAATCTTCATTCTTTGAAACTTTGAAGCTTGTGCTAACTGGTGAGGCCAAGACTTAATATAAATAATTTTTCATTTAATTCTTGGATAATACAAGAATTCTGGCATATGCTCATTTGTCTTAATTAAATTTTTCAATGTTTTCAGATACATTCACATAAACCCAACTGTCAAATATTAGAAAAAATAAACAATAGGTTCTTAAGACAAAGCACAGACCACATAGTAACAAAGGACTACAATTAAAATTTTTAAAAAGAATGCATCTGGGTACACTTATGAGGGCCTACATTCAAAGTCAAAACAGAATTATAAAAAACTATAATCTCAATTTTGAAAACTCCATAGCAGCCATAGAAGGATAACATATACATTAACATACCTTGTCAAATGCACTTAAATATGTTAGAAGAACTTAAACTCATCATTTAAAGAGCAAGAGTTTTTATTTATTGCATAAACAAATAAACAAAAAGCATACAAAATCCCACTACCTTAACAAATCAATATTCTCCTGCTCCCTAGTTGAGGTACAATCATTATATTTACATGTGTCAATCAGAGTGGAGATAAAACTTTATGTCCTTGGAAAAACAAGAAACGTTCATGTTGCTTGACTATCATCATTTAGGGTCACTTGTAGCAATGGCACTGAGTAGGTGAGTTCTAATTATATTCAACAGTCTCTGAATGTTGGATAATGAAGCTGATTGCTGATATTTTAATTTTAAAAATGTACTTAAAACTGGAACTAGAAGGAAACCAGCCAAGTGCTCATAATCATTAAGTGGAGATTGGGATTATGTAGGAGATAGCTTTTCCTGTTAAACCTGTATTGTTGTGTTATCTCTTATTCAACAGTTAATACAAAATCCACTATGAAACAGAGTTGTTCCATACTCCTTTTCTTCTTTTCTTGTGCACACAACTTGGTTACATTTCTAGCTTCCCTTATAATTAGGCTTGACCATATGACAGAGTTCTGGAGAATGGAATGTTAGCATAATAAAAATGTAACACTTCTAGATTGGCTCATCACACTTCCCATAAGCCAACTTCCATTACCTTTATCATTCTTTCACTGAAAGGAGACAACTATACAACCTTAGAAGCCATGTTTTAAAGATGATAGAGACTCCATTAACCAGGATTTTTGAATAAATAATTGGAATAAAGTATCCTCTAAATTCCTCTAACTTGGAATACCTCAGAGCGGTTTTGTGAGCAATAAATAAATTTCTTGTTCTTTAAGCAATTATAAACGGTGTGGTCAATTTTTTTTATAGCAGTTACTGTTACTCTATTATCACATAAATGGAGATATAGACAAAGAAGAGGTTGCATTTTCTCTCTTACTACTTCCCAAGACAGAAGTGTCCCTCCAATGCTTGCACCACTTCATTGGCATTACCCTCAAGTTTCTACCTGAGTTTGCAGTAGAGCCTAAAGACAACGGTTGTATGCTCTCCTATGTGTATAAAAACTGGGTGAGCCTTATACAATTTCAATCACATCTAAAATGGTAAAATAACCATTTAATCCCAAAGTCTTAGTTCTTCTTAACTAATAATTCCAATAATATAACAGAATTATTAGTTAAAAAATATGTCAACATTTTATAATACAGAATTAATTAGAATTGACTGTAACCTCCAAAAATGCTTGTTACATCTGCAGATATAGCTCTATCTAGGATAGACAGGCCTGGAATTATATTAGATTATTTTGGCAATCAATATATATGCATTTAATTAAAAGTAAGGGCTTAAAAAATGCATGCTGCTTCTTCAATTTCAGGAATGCCTGATCTTTGCCAACAATAACACTGACAGGCAATTACATCAGTTATCTGCTATATCTATCATTAACCTAACCATAAAAGGTAACTGCACAGCATCACATCTCAGTCTTAGAAATGAACAAAATATGAGATTTCTTAAGTGAAACATGTATCATTTCTATATGTTTCTAATCTTCCATTTAACTTTGCATTCCTTAAATTCAACTACCAAACTCTCTTATTTTCTATGATTGCAATTTCAGAACTTTTCTTCTCTTCTTAAGTGTCCACTTCTAACCCTCTGCATTTCTCATTTTCAGCAGTTATATTACCAAGAAGATACAGGCTATTGTAATGAGGTAACTCAAATTCTTTACCTTTGAACTATCTATACCTTCATCTATATATTCCTCCTTACTTCTTATGGCAAGTGAATAACTTTCCAGCATCTCTTCCAAGCCTTATCATATACTTCCTAAGCTGTAGATGCATACCCATTCTTAATCTTAATTTAGCTTATTTCCACCTCTTCCAGGTTTTCTCTATCAAGCTTTCTCATTTTCCCAGAAAATACAATTTTCCCTTCCTCTCTATGAATTTATTTTTCTCAGTCTAAAGCAAACTTCTACATATCCTAGAGGGGAAAAAAGATAAAGAAAATCTTCCTCAAGGAATCTCAATGTTATTCCTCTATCAATCCTGTTTACTAACAAACTTTTAAAACAATAATCTACATTTTCTTCTCCAGACACCATTTTAGATACTTTGTGTGTATATATGAATATGTATATGCATGTATGTGTGTGTGTGTGTGTGTATATATACATATATATATATATATATATATATATATTAGTTCTCTTTTTACTTTTTAAAATAATTTTATTAAACTATTGCTAACATACAATATTATATTAGTTTCAGGGGTACACATCAGTTATTCAACATTTATATACCTAAAGAAGTGATCACCATGGTAAGTCCACCAAACATCTGACACCATACCACATTATCACAGTATTATTGACTATATTCCTTATGCTGTACATTGCATCTCTATGACTTGTTTTAAACCTAGAAATTTGAACTTATTATTCCCCTTTGACTTTTCTTCCATTTAAAAAAACAAAACAAACAAAAAAACTTTTAATTACAGTTGGCATTCAATGTTATTTTATTTTATTTTTAGGTATACAGCATAGTGAATAGACATTTCCATAATTTAAGATGTGATTCCCCTGACTAGTTCAGTACCAACTTGGTGCTACACATCACTATTACCATATTATTACTATACTTCCTATGCTTTATTTTATATCTCCATGACTATTTTGTAACTACTATTTTGTACTTCTTAATCACTTCACCTTTTTCACCCTGATCCCAAACGCTCCTGTCCTCTATCTCTCAGATGAATCTAGTACCTAACTGACACCATACAGAGTTATTACAAGATTACTGACTATATTCCTTTTGCTATACTCTACAATCCCATGACTACTTTGAAACTACCGACTTCTACTTCTTTATCCCTTCTTCTTTCTGATACCCCCCACCTACTTCCCATCTGAGAACCATCAGAATGTTCTCTGTATCTATGTTTGTTTCTATTTTATTATGTTCTTTAGATTCCACACATATGCAAAATCCATTGCATCTGTCTTTTTCTGTCTGAATTACTACACTTAACACAATACCCTCCAGATTCATCCATGTTGTTGCAGATGGCAAGAATTCATTCACTTCCATGGTAGGGCAATATTCCATTGTATATATGTACCACCTCCTCTTCATCCATTTATCCTTCAATTGACCCCTAAGCTGCCTACATATGTAGCCATTGTAAACAGTACTGCAATGAACATACGGCGGCACATGTCCCTAGAAGTAGTGTTTTGGGTTCTTCAGATACATACCCAGAAGTGGGATTACTAGGCATTTCTTTGTCCCATTATAGTGTTTGTTTTAAAATCTAATTTGTCTGATAAAGAATAGGTACCTCAGAAATATATATATATTTTTTTAGTTTGCATTTTCATGAGATATCTTTTTCCATCCCTCTACTTTCAGTGTATGTGTCTTTAGATCTGAAGTGAGTATCTTATAGGCTCACTTATCCATTCAGAAACCTTATCTTTTAATTGGAGCATTTAATACATTTACATTTAAAGTACTTGTTGATAGATATGCAGTTATTGCCATTTGATTAGTCATATTTTCTATTTTTTACTTTATATGTTTTATTTTATTTATTGTTATTTTATTTTTTGCATCTTAAAAAAGCCTCAAGAATCCTCATAATACTGGTTTGGTGGTGATAAACTCCTTTAGCTTTTTCCTATCTAGGAAGCTCTTTATTTGTTCTTCAATTCTAAATAATAGCTTTGCTGGGTAATCTAGGTTGCAGGTCCTTGCTTTCATCACTTTGAAAATCTCATGGCAATCCCTTCTGGCTTGCAAAGTTTCTGCTGAGAAATCAACTGACAGTCTTTTTTTTAATTTTATTTTTTTATTTTTTTATTTTTTTATTTTTTTAACTGAACTTGGGGCCTCACTGAATTTGGGAAGCACACCCCAGTCCAGCATGTGGGTCCACCTGGGCCAGAGCCGGGATTCAATCCTTGGGGCTTCAAAGTGAGCGCTTAACCCGCTGAGCCAGCCCAGCTTTCCCAGCTGACAGTCTTATGGAAACTGCCTTGTAGGTAACTAACTTCTTTTCTTGCTGCTTTTAAGATTTTCTCTTTCGTATTTTAATCATAATGTGTCTTGATGTGGGCTCCTTGGTTTCATCTTGGTTGGGACTTTCAGCACTTCCTAGGCTTTTATGTCTACTTCCTCTACCAAGTTAGGAAAAATTTCCATCATTATTTTTTCAAAAAAAAATTCAATCCCTTACTCTTTCTCTCTTTTTTCTGGTATCCCTCTGATGTGAATGTTGTTACACTCAATGTTCTAGAGGCCCCTTAAACTACCCTCATTTGGAGGGTTCTTTCTTCTTTTTGAAGCTGATTAGATATTTTCTGCTACCTTAGATTCTAAATCACTGATTCAATCCTTTGCTCCATCTAATGTACTGTTGATTCCCTTTCATGTATTCCTCATTTCAGTTATTATATCCATATCTAACTGGTTCTTTTTTATGGTTTCTATTTCCATTTTTATGTTTCCTATCTCTTTGTGGAGGTTCTCCCTGAGATCACTGAGCATTCTTATAAGCAGTGTTTTGAACTCTGCATTTGGTAGATTGCTTGTCTCCATTTTGTTTAGTTCTTTTTCTACAGCTTTGTTCTGTTCTCTTATTTGAGACATGTTTCTCCAGCTCCCTATATTGGCTCCCTTCCTGTATTTGTTTCTATGTGTTTGCTGTTATGCCTCATGGTCTTAATAGAGTGTCCTTATGCGGTAGCTTTCCTGTGGAGCCCAGTAGCATAGTCTCCATGGTTACCTAAGCCGAGGGTGCTCCAGGTTTTTCCTTTGTGTGGGTGGTGTGTACCCTCCTATTGTAGTTGAGCCTTGGTTTCTGTTTGCAAGTCAGTAAGAGGGATTGATCCTTGGGCTAGTTGGTTGTGAGTACTGGTAGTGACTACAATGGAAGAGTTGTTGTGCAGGGACTGATTCTATGAAGCAGAATTTGCTTTAGCAGGGCTCTGGGGCCTGCTCAACCTTCCCTTTCAGTGTGTAATCCTTGCAGGCAGCCGGGTGATGCACTAGCTCCTGGGAGAGGCCCCACTATAGGCCAACTTCAGCCTGTGCCCTGCCCAGGGCCACTTGGAATGAGCCACAAAACAATCAGCAGATGGCCACCACCTGTGCTGAGCTTGAAGGTGCTTGGAGAGGCCAAGTTGTGAACTGAGGCTGGCTTTGGCTAGTGCTGGGCTTAGGGCTGCTCAGCATGACATATGGAACAGCCTAAAACCTGATGCTGTTTGTTTGGATTTTGTGAACCTTTGAGACATTTTAGGAAAGTCTGTAGCATGAGACAAGACATGCTGTTTGTATCAAAGAGCCACCACAAGCAATTTGAGTGGGCCTAAAATTTGAGTGGCGTGAAATCTCAGGGAATCATTGGGGCAAGATGAAAGAATGGTGTCAGTCAAGTTGATGGAGACTCAGCTATGGCACACTGGGAGGAGGAGGGCTTAACAAAGAAACAATGGATTTTATCAACACTTTTGTTCAGAAAAAAACTGCCCCTCCAGCCCTTATTCTGAAGTTGTACAATATAGTTCCTCCCCGTATGTCCCTGGCACCTTTCTAGCTCCTGCCCCAGTGCTGGAATTCAGAATAAGTGAGTCTATCAGTGAGTAAGTGTGTGTGTGGGACCTTTAAGAGGAGCACCTGGGACTGTAGCCACCCTTGTCTCACTCAGCTTTGATCTCCACTGATTTTCACAGCCAAGAGTTGTGGGAAATTTTCTCCCTGAAGCTGAAACCCTAGGTTGGAGAGCCTGGTGTGGAGATGAAACCCCTCACTCCTCAGGGGGACCTCCACAACTGAGATGTTTCTCCTGATTTTTAATGGTCACTGTGAGTGTGGGACAAGTATGTTCTGTGTCTTTGCTCCTCCCATCAGTCTGGAGGTTGCATCTTCTGTATGTCTTTAGTTGTAGGGCTTCAGGTGATGCTCAATGATGGTTATTCTGTAGTTTAGTTATAATTTTCATGTGGTCATGAGAGGAAGTAAGCAAAGGATTTACCTAACATGCCATCTTGACTACAAATTCTAACTTACTAACAGTTCTTAAAATAAGAAATGTGGCTCAAAGGGTTCAAGGGTTTTGGGCTAAAGTGGAAGTGGCAGGGACTGCAGAGGCAGATAAGTACCTGGGACATGTTCTGACAATCACATAACTTAGGCCTTTCCCAGGGCACCAAAAGTTGCCACTTGTACATGCCACTCTCCTATGTCTGTTAAATCTAGTAAAAATAGTACCTACAAATAAGAGAGACAATATGTGTTTTCACAAAATGCTATATTTTAAGGAAAAAAAATGACCTGAGAAAAGAGATGTTATATATTTATTCCCAATAACAAACAAACAGGCATAGGTAAGTTTACTTGATTTTCAGATTAGAAAGCAGATGACATTGCTCTGTAATAAGTAAACAGAAATTAGATTATTTTTCTAGAAGTAAGGGAAGGACCAAGATCAGCAAGATGTGCTGGTGATTGAGGAGGAACAAATAGGCAGCTATCATTAATAAATATCTTCTCCAAGATGTTAAAGGACCTGAGGGAAATTAGAGAACAGTGAAGAGAGGGGAAAAGAATAGAGAGAATTCTATAGATATTTCAATTTTTAAGTATACGTCTTAATTTCCCATAGTTTAATTTAAATTCAGTGTTGTTTTCTTAAAAATTTCATCCTTGGTCACAAGAAAGAGGCTTTTATTCTCACAGTATGTCTAAAGATATGTTGATTATTGGTACCATTTCATTAATCTAAAGGTTACATTAGCACTTGATTGTCTTCAAGGAGATATATTGGGCAAGCTAGATAAGTCTTTTTGTAAGGTTTTCAAACACTAATAGTTCCTCTGAGGTAATTATGCTCGTTACAGACATTAGTAGGTCAGCAAAGGCAGGTCAAACAAAAGACAGTCTTTGGTCAGAAAGTAAGATGTCAGTTTAATAAATACAAAGCTATAGATGTTAATTAGTGTTCACCTGTAGCAAGCCAGACCAATTAATGTCTTTAGTAAGTATACATACGCTATGTTTATGGTAAGGGACAGGTGCAGATTCCCCTCCAGTCCCACCAAGTCATAGCAGGTCATGGGAGGTGAAATACACTTCAGTAGGAAAAAGACAGCTGAGTATACGTTGAGCTGGAGGTGATCTGTGAAAGAGGCCATTAGCACAGTTGGTTTCCATGGTATCTTTCCAGAAAGTTAAGCATTTTTTTCCCCCCACTATGTCAGTTTTTCCAAGGCGAGCACAGAAATACTCCATGAATCAGAACACAGACTCAATTGGAATCCTTTTGAGTTTTTCTGATGAGGCTTATTTGTTATGTGATACAAGACATTAAATCCTCACTAAACAATTAACTAGGAGGAAATGCTTAATATAGACAAACTGAATTGAGACCTTATGTGCTTATTTTTGAAAATATAAAGTGTAAAATATTTGCAGGGATGCATTTGTTTCTCACTTAGCAGATGTTGTGAGGCAAGATGGCCAGGAAAAATATATCTAATAAAATCCCAGAATTTACCAAAATAGGAATAACTTTAAAAGGGATAAAAAAAAAATAGCTGTATGGTCTTATCTGAGTAGAATTTTCTAGAATGACCTTATCTCCACTACAGTAATGCAGATCAGCCTGCACTAATGCCAACATTTCAGACATTTGGTAAGGTATTTATCTCCATTCTACTTTAAAAGCAGCTCGGTACTATACATTAAAGCAGAGAAATAACTTATTTCTTTAGCATTTCCAAGAGAAAATTTCTGTGCCATGAGTTTCTTTAATTGATAAATGTCCTTTCAACAGAAGGGAAAAATAAATAAACCAAGTATAAATTCATGAAATATATGTAAAAAGTTTTCAAAATATAAATATTTACAAACATTGATATATGTCTTCTACATTGTGTTTAGCAAATGGAAATATAAAGTATTTAATGAGAACTTCCCAACCTTGCAATTCACTTGAGTTATTGAAAAAGGCTGAGAAGATTTTTGAAAGGACATTATAAAAATAAATCTATTTATGAATCTCTTTAAGCATCACTGTAGAGTTTTTCCATCCCATCTCACTTTCCCACCTGTTTGGAAAGATATGTCCTGGCAGTGTGGCTGGGACCTAATATCATTCCTAGCCACATACAAATTAAATTCCAGCCTCATAGCATCAAGTCTCTGGGGAATAAAACCTGGCCACATACAAAGAACACAAACTGTTCCTTAACAAGATGGCAGGTATTTGGCACATGATTTGGATTTTGTTTAAACAAGCTGATTAGCAGTATCACATTGGCAAGTTCATTGTTTATAATCATTCTATTTCATTTGCCTATAAAAAGTGGAAGCACACATTCTGTTTTATAAGCCTGGTATGAATCAATAGGGATTTTTTCCTCTCTAGAGTAAATACTTCATAGCTAAAAACAAGATGGAAAAAGATAATTTAAGTGCAAGAGATTTTAAAGCCCACCAACACTGCTGTACGAAAAAGGTTTCTGTTAACAATTACCCCATTAACCACACTCAAACTTTTGCGGGGAAAAAGTAGACACACCAGTAAATCTCACTGTATTTCCTGCTTAAAATCAGTGTAGATAAATTGACTCACATCTAGAATTATTACTTTTAAATAATACTTTCAAATCCTCTTGCCAAAGAAAGCTTAGCACTGCCTCAAAGAACCAACACCTTTGGGTATTTCTGAAAAAACAGTAAGTTAATTAAACTTATTTGATGACTGGTGTTTTACAACTGAATATTAAGATTCAGACATCTTTAATACAAATAATGTCACTTCTGTTTTCACAAGGGCAGGCCTATGAGAAATCTCTTTCCAATATTCTTTTACTCAATTAACATATTTCTTCCTAACCCAACCTAAAGATTCTTAAGCCATGTCCTCAACTACTTGATGCTCTTAACTTTTCCATTTGTGTTCTTAATTTTAATACCTACTACTGTTTTTAAGATCATTGCTTATTATCCCTTTTATTCCAAGTATTGGATGCAAAATAGTACAATGCTTATGAGTCACAGACTTGGGTACTGGGCAGCCCTGAGTTCAAGGACACACACCCCAGCTTAGTTTCTTAAACCTCAAGCTTCCTCTATTTGTGCCCATCTTGCTTGGTTCTGAGGCTCCAGTGAGATAATACATGTAAGTGCTCAGAACAGTGGACAACACCAAACAAATGTCTTTCCATTAGCAAATAACTTTAGTTTTAATTATGGTTTTACTAAGTATTTTCTTTTCTTGCCCTATTCTGACTTTTTATAAGCTCAGTTTATAAATATATTAAATCTATTCCATTTTTATTTAAAGTATTTTAAAATTTTAGTTTCAAAAACTTTATTTAAAATAATTCTTCCTCTCGTTGGATACTACTGTTCTTATTTCCTTCTCATCTACAATTTCTTGAAAGAATTGGCAAAATATCCTCTTACTACATTTTCATTTCATTTGTTCCTGAACACATTAGTTTCTGTTTAGTATCCCAACACTAGCATATTTTATGGAAGACCATCTTACTGACTCACATTTTTCCAGCTAGAGCCCTTGTTAGAATTGTAGATTTCTTTTGGCTTTATGTTGCTACCCTGATGTATGACTGATACCTCAAAGTAAAAAAATCTAAATCAAAACACTAAGTCAGTTTTCAAATTTGCTTTATGTCTTTGGCTATGTAATCCACTTTGTGACACTACTGCCATCTACTTGATAATATTAAAATACTAAGTATTATATTAATTATAAACTATAAGAACAATAACTAAAGCTATTCGAATGTTTACTGTGTGCTAAGCAATTTTCTAAGTATTTATAAATACTGATTCAGTATTCACAAAAATACTATGAACTAATTATTATCATTATCTGAAGAAGCACAGGTTTAAGTAACTTGTCCAAGGTCACACAGTTAGAAAGTAGTAAAACCAGGTATTCTGCCTTTGGAGCCTACACATTTAATCACTTTACTATACTAACTTCAGCTTGGAATTCCAAACAATGAAAGTCACTTCTAATTTCTCAATTTCCTTTACTTCCTTTATTGGGTTAGTACCAAATTCTGCTCACTTTAGCTCCTATCTACCTAACAAATAGATCTCTTCAGATTCTCATTTTATCTCATCTATATGATTAGTACAATCTTTGCTTCTAGTTCTTTTCAATACATGAACCCTAAACATGCCAAAAAGATCTACTTAATATTAAATTCTGATGAGTTAATCCCCTGCTTCAGTGGTTCCAAGTGACTTTGTAGATAAAACCTAAGTTTCACTATACAGATCTTACCTACTTCTTCAATGCCAGCTCTTGTCACTTTTATTCCCACATATAATGTTTTCGGAGTACTGGGATCCCAAATTGAGTCTAGGCCATGTCTAGGGCTGGGGTTCAGGCATATGTGGTAACCTACCAGAGTCTCTTGAGCAGGAGATTTAAGAACTTCCTGGAAAAATTCAAAATTAGGGACACATTTTTTTTTTTTTTAATCAAGAACTGAAAAATACTGTGGCCAGAGTTTAGGCATCAAGATAAGTTTGGAAGACAACATAATGAGTTAAACTTTGGTAATAATTAATTTGAGAAGCCAGTGGAAAATCCATCTGCCAGTGTACCATAAATCACCTTGCACTAGTACCAAAGCTCTGGTTTTCAGAGATAAGAAGTTATTTCAAATGTAATACATTGGCCATCTCTTCAACGGTTTTCTGGAACTTGACTACCTGTAACAATTGAAGAAACTATAATATATTAGCTAACAGAATTTCTTAGGACTCTAATAAAATATAAATCAGAGGAGGAAAAGGTGAACTTCCTCTTGCCCATTTTGCCACAGATTGCTTCCTATCTTGGGCATGATGGGAATTCAGGGTGTTTCTAGTATTGTCTGATGGAACACTAATCATGAAGTCTGGAAAAGCACCCATAGGTAACATGGTATCTGTCAGAGTAACAATGAAGTGTTGTAGAGTGAAATTTTGACAGCACACCATAGCCATGCAGAGAGCCTACCCTGACCAACAGAGCAAATGCAGACCCTATTTGGATCAGTTTTTATAAATGTGTATGAGATAATATTGACTAATCTCTGACATAACTAAGTTGCTGGGGGTGGGTGTCAATTACACTCTTCTGGTATTTGGGAGCATAGGGCATTTATTGGAAAAAAGAAAGAAGGCAAATAATTTAAGAATCACTGTTAAATAACTTGTTTGATACCAATAAGCCTATGAGGACTGAGAAAATTCAAATTATTCCAGAAATATTAAACATTTGGTAATTTTCCAAATATATTTGACCTGCTTACTGTTCTAACCCATAACTGCATTAGAATTATTTTGCAAAATATGTTGTGAAATCTTTGACAGCAATGATAATCTAACTTAAAAGAGGGCTTAGTTCAGAGTAGGCACCTAAATATATTTACTGCACTAGATTGAATAACAGTTGAGAAAAAGTTCAATTATTTAACTTATTAAGAAATCCATTATGGTATATTTACACAATGGAATACTACTCGGTGATAAGAAAAGATGAAATACAACCATTTGTGACAACATGGATGGACCTTGAAACAATCTTAGTAAGCAAAATAAGTCAGACTGAAAGAATCAAGAAACATATGACCTCACTTATAGGTGGAATATAAAACTGAAAATAACAAAGAAACAAAAACTCATGGACACAGTCAATAGTTTAGTGGTTACCTGAGGGTAAAGGGGAAGATGGGTGGGAGATCAGAAAGGAGGGAGTAGGGAGGGGGCATCAAATATATTGTGATGGAAAGAGAACTGACTCTTGGTGGTGAGCACATAATGCAATGCATTGACAATGTAATGTAGAATTGTACACCTAGAAACTATGTAATTGTTACAAGGCAATGTCACTGCAATACATTTAACAATAAAAGATAAAATTTCAAACTTTACTAAAAATGGAAAGAAATTCAAATGCACTCATACATTTATTCAGAAACATTCACTGACTGCTAGGCACTGAGCCTGGCACCTAGAGATGTAATGGTACGAAAGACATGATTTTTGTCCTAAAGAAGCCCACTGTGATATAAAACAGTGATAGCAACTACTAATTTTGGGTATTCACTATAGGATAGACACTATGTTGGTGTCTATAGATGGATTATGTAATTTAATTCTCACAAAATGATGATAAAATTTGTATTAGTTTTCCCATTTTATAAGAAAATAGTCACTCAAAGATTAAGGTGATTTGCCAAAGTCACATAGCTAGGAATTTACAGAACCAGAATTCCAATTTGGGGGTCTATATTAAATCAATGCTAGCATCTCTTAATCTTCCATCAGTCAGCTATGATAATGACAATTTGTGTCATATCAGGTACTATTTCCATTTAAATATATTTGCTTGGACTTGTCTACAGCAATTAAGACAGTGAAAGCCTTAGTTTGATTTGTTTTCTGGTTTTTTTTTCATAATATGCATTAAAATACAGTAGTCTCTATATTAACCATAACTCAAGCAATGGGCACTCTCAAGCAAGTTATTTTGCTGGTTGATTGAAAATTTGCCAGTTGCTTGAGAGTGCTGGTTGCTTGAGTTCCAGTTAACAGAGCATCTACTTACATTTATCCAGCATCTACCAATCCCCATGGGTACCAGTTAACTGAGTCTACTCTATATTTGTAACAAAATAAAGTTTGTCCTCACACAACCACAAGTTATCTTGAGATTGACTTTGTATGGGCAGATCCTGGGACACACAGCCCTACATCATGTTATCTCACATGAAACTGAAGGACCAAAGTGAAGCTGGGTAGTAGGAGCCATAAATCTTGCTCTTGTCTACTACCATTGTGAGAAATCTAACTGTTATGATCACGCTTACCTTTCACTATGTTTCAAAACCACTGTTCAACGAAACTAAGAGGGATCCATGACCCATTCCAGGGAATGCTTCCCACCACTTGTCACCCAATGTCACTGCTGAGGTTTAGCCTAAATTGTATAGGTTTGTAATACCAAATCCAAAAGGCCAGGAGTCACTTATTTCAGTCTCTTTCACTATTGTTGCTTTGTTTTAGTTACTTCATTGTTTGTTTGGCAATTAGGGTACTCTGGCTTTGGCATCTGTCTGAATAAGCTGGGAAAGGAGGCAATAGGATTCTATTACAAGAGTGGCAGGGATTAACAAGACAACATAAATAATGATTGTACAAACATATTTGTTTCTAAAATTACCCCCAAACTTTAGACTATCCTGTAGAGTTTCATCCTCTTCAAGGCCTCATTTAAGCAAGATCTCCAGTTCTGAGTTATTTAACATGGATTATTTTTCTGCTAACTAGAACTAAGAGCTTTAAGTAATGACTGATTTTGAAATGTTTAACTACTTCAATTAAAAATTCTATAAAAAAAAATTAGTCCTTTTTATGTCTCAAGTGTACTGAACTTAACTTCTTCTTTTCCATTGACACACAGAATATAATCCAAATTGCTTCTCTATGTAAAATGATCACTATGATTTGTGTGTGTCTACCTCCCACCTCATCTTGTGTTACTTTTTCCAATGCTCACCCTAGTCCAAGCAACAATGAACTTCTTACTAACAACACACATTAGGCTCATTTATGCTTCACGTTGTCACACTTACTGTTCCTTCTGCCTAAAACACTTTGATTAGTTCTTTCCATTGTTCTTGTAGCCATTCTGACCTTGCTTCAAATGTCACTGTCTCGGAGAAACCTTCTAGAACCTTCTATAACATTGGAAATTATCCCTCACTCTTTATCACGTACCTTATTTTTATTCCCTTGTGCATTTAACACATGAAATTATCAAGTTTATTTTCTATTTATGTGTTTATTGTCTGTCTCCCCAAATAGAACATAAATTATATAGAAAAAGGGACATTGTCTATTTAACCCTGAGTTCTACATCTTCAGTGTCTGCTTTAGTCACTGTTATATATTCCTACTATCTAGAACATGAGACAATAATTATTAAAGAAAGATTCATTCTAGAGAGTCAGTGGTGAAGTTTGCAGATTCAGGGTGCTTTTATAGGTCTTGTGTTCTTTATTTTTCTGTCTTTTATTTAGGTATTTGATTGTTATTTGCCACTTTTGACTGCTAACAGGGTGCTTTCCTCTTACATGGTGCAGTAAGACCACACTACTCTTGATAAAGAAAGCTTCTCCTCTTTCCCATATATCCACTGAACAAATGACACATTTGTAATTATTATATATAAGATACAGTGATTCTAATTTTTCTTCTACTCATTAAAATTCTACATATACGAGGCTTTTATCTGTTTAAGCCCAAGTTTTTGTAGCATTGAAGATGATGAAGATAAGACCCATAATTGTTTTCTACTTTAGGAGAGCAGGTGTGGTCTGTCATGGTTGATTGCTGATGCAGTCAACTCTAGCTATATGAAAGGAGAGGATCATCTGAGGATGCAGTGATGGGGAGTAACACAAACAATGTTTATACAGATGCTCACATCCATTTGGTCCACATTCTCATTTAAAAAAAATAGAGCATGTAGATGGATAGAATGCAGCTTGTGCCATCTGGGTCATGAAAGTATCTGCTGAGGATGGCAACTGGAGCTCACTACATATAAGAAAGTTATACCTGGAATAAAGTAATGGGAAAAAGCTAGGTGGTAAAAAGGGGTCCAGCAGTTCATAATCGTCACTCGACTTTACTTGGAAGAAAGTAATGGAATCAATTTTATAATATAGCTAGGATTATTCATAAGTGCCTATACTGGCTATTAGTTAACAACATATCAAATATTTCCCTAAGCGAAAGTTGAAATGCGGATATCCTATAGAAATATGATCCTGTGCCCATAAAAAAGAAACCATCTATCTGCACATTTGTATTAACTTGATTCTCATCACATTTAAATATATACTTAGTTTGTTTTAATAATTGCTACTGTATGACATTTGCAAATATAATGTATAGGGTTTATTAGCAAACCTTAATGATCTGGTCACCACTGGAACAATTTTAACCCCAAAATCTGGCCTCTGTGTCTAATAGAACATCAAGTTATGGAGACTCAAGCTATGAAAATAAAGTTTTTGTTTCTGCTTTGTATTCTAAAAGTTACAGTGTATTTTTCCTGAACAAATGAATCAGTTTTTTCACCTTATTTTTTAAAAAATGTCACATTCAAAACACACTAAAACAATTTCATCTAAATACATATCACAGATAATGTGAGATATCTTAGAAATAGTAAGCATGCTTTCAACCTACAATTAGCATTATAAATAATAAATACAATGATTTCCACTGAAAGCTGAAACTTTTGAAAGAGCTATTGCCAAGTTAAAATGAAAGATTATCAATTAAATACCATTTTATTTTGGCAAGTAATAACTGAATTCACATACACTATGCAGATACTGGCAACTATTCTGTGCAATTACATATTATAATAAAGGTTAAATAATGAGCATCTGCTTTGAAACTATGCTGGTAATCAAAGTAGAAAGCAGCATATAGATTTATACTATTCTTTCCTAATGGGAAAACATTAACATATATAAAATTACTGGTGACCAGCATCAGACCTTGCAAAAATAAGTATAAAAAATACAAACTCCTTCATTCTCAGCCAGGTGGCATGAGTGCTGGGCTTTTTGCTTTTCATTGGAATCTGCAGAAAAAGAAGCTGAAGAACACCTCTCTTGTGAGACGTATGTATTAACCACAAAGGGTGAAATACAGGGCACTATTTATTCAGGTGAAAAAAATACAAAGCTTTGCATGCTGTTGAGCTGTGATCAAATAAAGAAGATTTCAAAGAACATACTCCATGTGTGACTTTCAGAACACAACTGTTGTACAGTCACTATTAAGTGGTGAGGCAGAAACATCACTGTTGTGAGGGCACTGACAACTAATATTTTTATAATTTTTGTATATAAAAAATAGTCAACAGAAATACTAGGAATGATTTCCACTATGACTAAATTTTGCCATTGCGGAAGCAGAGATGGCTCAGCAGGTTGAGTGCTCACTTTAAGGTCCGAGGATCAAACCTGGCCCTGGCCTGTGTGGACCCATGTATTGAGCTAGGGTGTGGTACCAGTTCAGTTCTCACCAGGGTGAGCTTCCCATATGGGAGTCCCCTGGTTCCACTCCTGCCCCAGGTGTGCTTCCTATGGAGGAGGCCCTAGCTTGCAGGGGTATGCCTCTCATGCGGGAGGCCCCCCTGAATGGTTAATGCCCTGCACAGCCTGTCGTCCACCTGTGGAGTGAAACTACATTGAAAACTAAAGATGTACAACTATGGAGTCTGCTCTGGGCCCTCCCCCTTCTCTCTCTCTCTCTTGTCAAAAAAATTAAAAATAAATCTTAAAAAAAGTAAATTTTGCTGTTGATGACAGCTATAAAGGCAATAATCTAATTGAATGAATTTTATAAATTATCCTTATTGTAAAGTTTCTAATCATGAAAGCTAATACTCATGTTTTAGATAGCATTTAGATGACAAAAAATGATCACCATATTCTATATGTAAATTTGATGAGGATGTTATCAAATTATTCACAAAGTACACACTGCATACTTTCTAAGTGACAGAATAAGACCCAACCCCGGATCTCAAAGAATGTCCAGTAGTGATGTTCCACCTCAGGGGCACCACCCACTCTATGTTTCTTAAAGCTTCTGCAATAGCAAGCTAGTATTTTTATCTTCCATGGGTCTCAGTCTTCTTACTTACATAATAAAATAAGCTATTAAGATAGGTTACTTATAAAGCTCCTTTTAGAATTCAGAAATTCTACAATAACTAATTTCAAGAGTTCTGAGGCTAAGGAGATCATGAGTGATAGAGTTGTAATTGAGATGGGGATGTGAAATACAGGGCTTTAATAAATACATTGGATGGAGAAGTCCATTCCAGGCAAATGGAAATGGGCAAGTGCAGGTTAAAGGAGAGATGATATAATAGTATCAGAAGTCTAGTGATGGCAAAGGCTTGCTTCAGTAGAGATACACTGGAGGGTAGTAGGGGAGAAGATTGATTGGTAGACTGGGCCAGATGGTGGGATGATTTGATTACCGAGCTGGAAGTTCAAAACTTATTACAGAGGCAAAAGTGTTTTCTAAGGAGAAGGGTAATTTTTTCAAGGTGTGTTACATAAAAATTAATAAAACTGATATATATATATATATATATATATATATATATATATATGGGTGTATTAGAGGGGATAAGTCCAGTTATAAAGCCAGGAGATATTGGACAGGTATATAAGGAGCATCAGTCAGGTGGTTTCAGTTGGAAGTCTGAAAGAAGGAACTGTTATGTCAAGCACATGATCTCCACATCACAGTATTGTAAAGTGGAGATAAGTTTTGCATGTATTTTTGGAGAAAAATCTGTTCATATTTTAATTTTGCAGAGTAGTTGCTTCACGTCACAGTAGAAATCTAAGCTCTTGAAAGACCATATTCCAGCTAAGTGCCAAACATCTGACCAATAACTATTTTTCCTGGAAATCTTACTCCTCAGAAGTGGAAATGGCATCCATGTGCTACCATTGCTACATGAACCCTGCAGTTGCTCTTAGCTGTAAAACACTCAAAATAGTGGGAGCTGCAACAGCATTTCTGCATCCAACAAAATTCTTCTTCACGTTTACACAATTAGAAAGAACCAAACAAATTACTTAGCTCTAATGATTATTTTAGGGATAGAACAAATGCAAATAAAATTATTTTTATAAAATAGCCTCCAAAAGAAGGAAAAGGATGGGGAGCCAAAGGAAAGCACAGAAAGCTAGAGTCACAAGTAACAAGAGGGCAGAATGTTGCAAAATGTGGATTTTTCTAGATAGGGCAATGATCTAGAAGTTCTCTTTGGGGTTGATTCTAATAACATTCAAACAAAATTTTCATCAAAGTTCTCAGGGACTTAGTTAATTCTCAACCCACAGGCAATACTGGGTTGGCTAGTGCAAATTTGCAATTAAATTGTGAAAATGGTTCTTAGCATGTTACCTCTGGGGTCTTTTTTCTAACTTAGTTCCCACAAGAAGATGAAAAATATTAAGAACCTGAATCACTCAACATTACTTGTGCCAGATATGCTCTGCAGATCCCATGGCAGGCATATTTAATGAGGGAGTCAATTGCTGCCTCAGTTCTAATTTGGCCTTTCCCAGTGTCCAATATGTTTCTCTCAGATGAACTGGTCCACTGGGAGCTTCAAAAAGTCAGGGTGTGTGAAGAGAAGGAACAGGAAAAATTTCAGCATTATAACAGTTTTCTGCAAGCTTTATTTTTTGCATCACTATGTCAATTGATTTCTAATGCTTTAAATTAACCACAGCATAGGCACCTTAATTAATCAAAAATTCCTCTCAATATCAACTCACACACATA